>CAMOHE010056097.1:49253-67254 GCA_946598075.1 Artocarpus hirsutus | reverse complement strand
TCCTTCTCGAGTACCAATTGAGCTACTACCCTTAAGAGGTTCTTATTTTCTTCTCGAGTACCAATTGAGGTAATAGCTCAATTGATACTCGAGAAGGAAATAAGAACCTCTTAAGGGAGGTTTGAGGTTCGAACCTGAGGGACGCGAAAAAAAACCCTGAAGGGCTAGAGGGCCCTAGAAGGGACAGTACAGATAAGTGGGCGGCATAGGGATGGTCTATCAATAAAAGCCATAAGTCCGGGGGCCCCTCAAGGTAGGTCCTATGGAGGCTTAAGGGAGTACGCCTGGACCGAACTCCACAGTAGTTCCTAGGACCAAGGGCCTACAGTGTCTCATGTGTTAAATTGAGGCACTATTGCTCAGTAAATGTTTATTGATATGTATGCATGCTTATAATAGGCCTAGGCAGACGACTCATGGTGTGCATAATTATACGTGCATTAAACGTTTTGATGATATGGCAGGTACGATGCATAATTTTACGAGCCCATAAATGATGCCATGATATTGAATTGTATAGTTTCTACTTACTAGGCATTAGTTTATATTTTTCTTGTGATGCAAATGATGGTTCATCATAGTACTGTTGATTTAGAGATCAACTGGCATGTTCTCTATTCTCATGACTCTGTTGCATGAACACTGCTGACCTTACATGGTCACACTTTTGTTTAAATTTCATCTTTTAGTACTAGTTATTACTATAGGATTTTATAAGTATGGTTTAAGTTGCGTTTCATTTTTAGATGTAAATTCTTTTATAGCATATTTGGCAAAATTGTTTCTGACTAACTTTTCAGTTAGGAAAAGTATAAAGCTCTCACATGCTACGTTAAAAAGGAAAAAATTGCTACAGTGTAATGCTCTCACATGCTATAGTGTTTACAATTCTAGCCAATGGTTCTAATTATTATGTTAAAGACCCTAATAAATATGTATCACCGACACATCTTTTGTTCATGTAGACCTATAGATGCTTATAAATTACAAAGTTTTTAAAAAGTTCATGTTTGCCCACTATATTATAAAGTAATTATGTTAGTTTTCAATAGAATATGACACCGTCTAAGTTGATTATATATTTGCAGTATGATTAAGTTAGGCAGGTGTCACAAATATCTTTGTTTTGTTATGGTGTGGATTCACCAAATTTATCATTGAATACAATATTTATCAGCCATTAATGGCAGCAAAATCGTTCAAGCAAATCCATGCAAATATGTATATTTATGGATTAACACAGTATTACAAAGTAAATATAGTATTTCACGGTCGCCGGCAATGTCATCGGTGTCATTGGTGCCTTGTGACATCGTCGATTGATTTTTTTTATTAACATAGAAATACTACATTTGCATGAAATATAGTATTTCTCTGCCATCGGCAACATCGCTGGTGCTGGTGATGTTCAGTGATGTCGTTCGTAATATTTTGTATTCACATGAAAGTATAGTATTTCCCTATAAATATATAGTTTCTTGGCCTCCTGTTGTCGGAAGAGGTTGCTAGTAAATTTTTATATTTATATAAAAATATAATATTTATATGTTAATACAATATTTCTTGACTGCTGGCAACATCACACATGCCGATGATGTTCGATAACATTTTTGATAAATTTTTGTATTTATATGAAAATATAGTATTTATATGTTAATACGGTATTTCACGGCTTTGGCGTGGTTACGGGTAAATTTTTATATTTATATGAAAATATAATATTTACATGTTAATACAACATTTCCTGGTTGTCGACAATGTCACTGATGCCAATGGAAACCAAGGACATCATCGGTAAGTTTTTTCATTATTTAGAAATACAATATAAACATACAAATACCGTATTTCTGGTTCTAGTGAGAGCGGAGGGCGAGATGGAGAGGAGTAAGATGTACGGGTATTTTGGATTTTTTGTTCTCCATTTCTCATGATATGCTATTTACTAAATATTTTGAAAACATATTAAATTATTTACTAATTTTTAACCTAAATATGCTATTTCGCTTTTTCTCCCTAAATAAATGAAGAATTGATTATCTTAATACATAAATTCATAAGTTCTTGGCCTCTATACATTAAAAAAAAAAATTGATTCAACTATTAAAAGCATATTTTGTTTATAAGAAAAAACAATAAATAAAAATAAAAAGAGAGATAAATGATTAAAAAAGATAATTACTTTTTAAACAAATTTATAGCTCTGCAAGTGTTTTCTACTTTCATTTTCTATTACGACTAAATGCCATTGAAAGTTTTGAATTGAAAATTGTCTCTCTTGTTTTAGCCTCCATTTAGCATCTTAGAGTAAAGTTCTCACCCCCTACGATAAAAAACAAAAAGTTGATATAGTGTTAAGTTCTTACATACTATAGTTTTTAAAGAAACATTTTCAGTTTCGACTACTTTTTTAAACACCTTATTACTATTATCATTATGTTTAATGTTGTGATGATACTGGTCATTGCTTGTGTTACTTGATCTCTGCAAAGTGTTTGGCAAAACAGTTTAAATTGAAAAAATTGGTTAAAATATTATTGTTGTTTTTGCTTTTATATTGTAGCATATGTGAATTTTATATTGTTATTTGATTTGACCAATGTACCAAACACCCTATTAATTGATTATTGTAAGTAGTAATTGATATTGTTTCTTGTCCCTATTATGAACAAATTCTCTAGTCTATTTATGGGAGATTGTTTGCCTAATTATAGGAAGATAATTATAGAAAGTCAACACATAGAAAACCTATATGATGAAGTGATAATCCCTATTTAAAATCATGCACAAACTAAATAAGTTATCAATGAATTAGTGAATAAATAAGTGATCTTGATCCATAAATATAAACATATTAATAAACCATGTTAAAATCTTATGTTCTTTTCTTGCATCTTTTGTTTCTCTTATAATTATCATTTTCAAGTTGGTATCAGAGCGAACGAGGTCGTTCGCATTGTTGTTTCAATCGATATTATTGTTTGAGCCCCTCTTTCAATACCTCTGTCACCATATACACCTTTACAACTCGTAAAACAATTAAAGCATTTGAATCCGCGCCTTGAAGTTGGAAACCCCAACCGCCTCGGCTTCCCACTTTTTGATATTCATCGATCGAATTCCTCTTTCTTTAGCGTTGTACTACGTTTTTCGTTTTCTTTTTAATGCAAGTTTGTTTTCTTCTGTTAAAAAAAGGGTTCCTTTTCTTCCTTTGTTTTATTTAAAACTTTGTTTTGTGTTCGAAGGATTTAGAAAAAAATAAATTAAAAAAAAAGACAGACGAAAGAAAAGCAAAAAGAAAAAAAGATAGTTTTCAAGTGCAGTTATATGTGATATTTTAGGCACCACGTACAACAGGGAAAAAAAAAGATAGTTTACACTAATGCAATATGCTGTAAAAATAAAATAAACAAAAAAAGAGACAAAAAAAAATTAATTTTGTCCAAGTTTTGCCCTGCCATCCAGAAGTTTATAACGTGATATACATGTGTAGAGCCAAACATATGGACATTAACGGAAAGCTGTTAGAATCATATCGTCACAAGTTTCGATATGAAGTATTGTGCATGTCAAATATATTAGACTACATAAATAAGGTTAATTATTGTTCATAGCCCTTACATGGCTTCATATAATCAATAAACTTTCTCAAAATTTCTTGAAATTTTGCTCAAATTACATTTCTATTTATATTTATTAATTTTTTTTTATATTCTAACCATAGAAAAATATTTTGACGCCTCTCAAATTTTGAGATGCCGAATAAGCAAAATTTGCACCCTTAGATGGGTGCAGGAGGTCCCAAATTCAACACTTGGAAATGCGATGGAGGAACTTTTTCAACAAAAATAAAATAGATTTTTCTGTAAAGGCATTATTTTCTTCATATTGATCGTAACAAGAATAAGAAGATACACCGAGACATTTTAGTTAGATTGAAATCTTTCCATCATGCTCACCATTTATTCGTCCCAAAATTTTATAAACCAAATAGAAAATAGAAAACGATGGTTTAAAGATTGCAAACTGAGGGTCTAGTAGCCTGATGAAGACAACCATAAGAAAATTAAAAAAAGGGTAAAACAAAATGACAAGTGGCAAACAATTCATAGCACAAACTGGCACCAAAAGGCGTAACCGAGACTACTTTTTTGATAATCAAAATGATCTCATTAAAAACATTGCGTGTAAAGTCTGGTAGTAAAAACTTAGCGCGGGAAAAAGAGTGTATACTTGCAATGTAACAACCGCACAAGGAAAAAGAAATCAAACACCATTAGAAATTGTTTGTTTCACGATGGTTTAAAACTATTGTGAAAAGTTTATACGATGGTTAAAAACCGACGTGTAATCATCTGTCGTAGTAAAAAAGTAATTTTACATGATGATTTTTTACCGTCGTATAAGATATGTATAGGTCCTATTCTGACGTGTTCAGAAACCATCTTACAAGATGGTTTTTTTAAAAGACTGTTATGGAACGTATAATCTTAAATAGTTGTATAAGATGCAGCTGATACGTTGGGTTTTTTTAAAAAAAATGTCGTATAAGTTATAATTTTCCAGAAGGGTACTACCAAAAACAATTGTGGAAAATTGGTCAAACTAAAAAAAGAATCGAATTTATAATTTTCCACAAGATGGTTAATCCCATTTCTTATTCACTAATCCAAGGCTTTGATTAAAAATCGTATATTTACATTTAACTTACAAATTTTTACAAACACAAAGTTTACAACCCATATTCAAAAACACAAAAATTTCTACTACTACCTAAAAACGCATAAACCTATTTAAATAGTTTACCTACACAATTCAAACATCGAGTAAATCATTACTAGTGTAAAATTTCTTTCTTGCAAGCTCGACCATACCATTACTTGTAAAAATAATATCCTGTACATAACATAAAACAAAATAACCACCTTCAATGTTGTCGGATTGTTTTGGACACTTACGGGATTTATAAACCATTTTACCACCTTCTTGATGTGCTACTGTATACCCCTCAATCTAACTAATAAGCTCGTGGAAAGCCTATTTAATTAGGTTAAACAGTATTAACCTTTCATTTTACATTATAAATGTTATGGTTTACTTAAAAATATTTATTTAATTATAAAAGAGTTTTGAAATTGTTGTTTCACTCATTTCCTTATTTACAACATATACAGTATTTCAAAATGAGATGTGCAATATACAATCATATCCAAAGTTAGAAATTTATCTGTTTACAAAAACTATAATAGAGATGCTAAGTTTGACAAAATAGAGTTCCAAAATAAGCTTCAAAAGCTGATTTAAAGCATAGCGTATAAACAAATCTCTGTCTTGTAGCTCTGGAAACTCAATCAACTCCTAACCCCATATATCCTTACTTGCATCATAAGAACTATAATTAGCTAAAAGCTTAGTAAGCAGAAACTAATGCATGAACATGAATAATGAATGAGAATGCAATTAGACATTTTATTTAATCAGTTTTTTTTCAACAATTCTTTCTTCTTTTGGGTACCCTTGGAGGATGGTACTTAATTGGTAATGATAGGCCGCGGTTTTCAGAACTTGTTCATCATTTTGGCCAATGTAATAATAATACGGGGTTTCCATCTTGGTCTTTAGACCTCAAGTATTTGCCATATTTAGTCTCAGTCTTTATGGCTTTTTTTATCTTGGTTTTTAAACCTCAAAGTATTAACTGCCCTTTGTTGGGTCCACCAGTCCCACCCGCATCTCATGCCTACCCGATCACCAATTAAGCATCAAATCATGACTGCTTTTCAACAATCTATATCATTTCCAAATAACAACAATCCAATCAATGCACGTTAAAACATAATATGACATCTTTTTTGTGATGCAGTAAATAGTATTTCTACGTACCTTGAGTCCAATTTGTATTTAGTGAAAAGATCAGTCCTCTTAAAAGATAAGATGTACTAAAGACCTAGCATCATAAAATCATATACCATTTTATTTTTCATAAACCAAACTCATTGATCTAGGTTAAAAGTTCAAATTACAATGCTTGTACATTAATTCAGATAGAAAATGGGCTGAACATAAAAATTTTACAATGCACACTTTTTAGCCAAGGAACATGCTATATTACTAAAATTATGATTAAATATGGAGATTAAATGTTTAATCATCTTAACAAACATGCATGTCAGCTAATTCTTACTATAAATTATATTATGTCAAACACATGACCATTTTACCTCTTTCTAGCAAAAATCAAGTCTTAAATAAATAAATAACATTTCTAAACATTAAATATCATTAAAGGAAGCACATAATCTTATATAAATAGCCTAATACATGAGAATCAAGCATGGTGCAAATTTGATATTCCACTTAACCTAGTTTTGCATTTTCTTTGCATAAATTCAAAAATAACATTTTAACTAATTCCCATCTTATATCTATAAGCATTCAAGATCACTAAGTAAACACTTAGGATCAATAGAAATAAAGGAAATAATCAAATTTCACAAGATTATCAATTTTGAAAAAAAAAAAAACTAAATTAACTAGCTTAGTTTAAGCTCAAATCTATCCTAGCTTACTTTTGCCATATTTGTGATCATATATAACAAAAAATAACTTCATTTCATCATAAGAAAATAAATATAGATGTTACCTTGTAGGGCTTGAAGTTAGGGTTCTATTAGAGGTCAAAACACTTGATTTTCAAGCTCAAAATGGTGAGAATTTGGCCTGGTTTGTATAACCCAAATTTCTATGGTGTCGTTTAAGTTTTTCTAAGCTTTAGGACTTGGAAAATAGAGAGGAAGAAGTGGGGAGAGTGCTAGATGTGTTTAGAGTTGCTTGACAAAGAAAGAGGCAAAAATGGATATTTTAGTTCATTTGAATTAGTCTAAATTAGGTAAGAGAAAGGAGAAGCTTACTTGGGGGCTTTTACCATTTTTTTTTCTTGTGTTTGGCATGTGAAAAGAGTGGTGAGTAAGAGAATTTAGCTAATAGCTGGCCACTTAAATCTAATGCTAGCAAGAATAATTCAATTTGCTATATAACCTAGTAAACAAAATAGTCAAATTGCACCATTTTGCATACTTTCCATTCCAATCAAATTTGTCTATTTCAAAAATATAAATAGGCAAAACAATTAGTTTAGAATGCATTTGAAACAGAAAAACACTTTTCAGTCAATTTGTAATTCATTTAGCACACCAATCGTCCTTACCAAGAAACCGAGTTTTTCACTATAATTAGAACTTTTTAAAAACATGTTAGATCTTATATTAATAATTCAATGTCATATTTATTTAATATAAGTATGTTTATGCATGATTAAATCTTAAAAATAATGAGTACTAATGCTCGTAAGATATGCTTTCTGTATGCTTGAAATTCAATAACGTGTGTTCGTTAAATGCATAAATATGCAAGATGCTTCTTACTGACTAATTGTTAGTTAATTGGGCATTATAATCTCCTCCTCATAAAATTTAGTCTTCAAAATTGGACATACTAAATAGTTTTGGATATTTGTTCCGAATCTCTTCCTTTCTTTCCAATGTGGCTTCTTTTATTGAATATTCGTCCACAAAACCTTAACTAGTTGAATCTTCTTGATCCTTAACTCTTTTTCTTTTCTATCAAGGATAAGTACTGGTTTCTCCTTATATGCTAAATCAAAAGTTATTCCCAATGACTCATAACTTAAAACATGTGAGAGATTTGGAATGTATTTCTTGAGCATGGACACATGGAAGACATCATGTATACTGGATAATGAAGGAGGTCAGGCCAATCTATATGCTCTATCACCAACCCTTTCAAGGGTTTCAAATGGGCCAACATACCTTGGGCTTAGCTTTCCCCTTTTCTCAAATCTCATGACACCCTTTATGGGAGCTACCTTTAGGAATACATGATCCTCAATAGTAAACTCTAAATCTTTTCTTCTTTTATCTGTATAGCTTTTCTATCTACTTTGGGCTGTCCTATTTCTATCACGTATCTTTTCTATTGCTTTCGTAGTTTTATAGACCATCTCTCAACCAAGTGTTTCCCTTTCTCTAACTTCATCCCAATGAACTAGAGATCTTCATTTTCTTCCATATGGTGCTTCATAAGGTGCCATTCCAATCGTTGGTTGGTAACTGTTGTTGTAAGTAAATTCCGCTAGTAAGTAAATTCTGCTAGAGGAAGCTTTGTATCCTAACTCCCTTGCAAATCAAGCATACAAGCTCTTAACATATCTTCCAATGTCTGAATTACCCTCTTAGACTGTCCATCTCTTTGATTATAAAATGTTGTACTTAATGCAAGCTTCGTTCCTACAACACTATGTAAACTCTTCCAAAATGTAGATGTAAACTTAGGGTCTCTATTGAACACTTTTGAAACTGGCACTCCATATAATCTGACTATCTTTTTGATATACAATTGAGCATATTGGTCCATGGTATAAGTGGATTTCATTGAAAGAAAAAAGACAAACTTGGTTAACCTATCCATAACCACCCATATGGAATTGAATCCTTTTTGAATTCTAAGCAATCTAAGTACAAAATCCATCGTGATGTATTCCCATTTCCACTCTAGAATCAATGAAGGCTTCAACAAGCCTGCTGGTCTTTGATGTTTAATCTTAACTTGTTGACAAGATAAACATTCAACTACAAACTTTGCTACACCTTTCTTCATTCCAATCCACCAATAATGCTGCTTTAGATCTCTGTACATTTTTGTGCTACCTGGGTGTATTAAATAAGGAGTCGTATGAGCTTTTTTCAAGCTATCTTCTTTAATGGCCTTAACAAACAGAACACACAACTTCCTTTTATATCTTTTAATTTCATCTTTAGCAACTAAGAATTTTGGTCTCTGTCCTGCATCAACTTTGTTTCTCAAGCCAAGCAAATACTTGTCCACCTTTTGACCTTCTTTAATTTTATCTTGTAGTATAGGTTGTAGTACTAGAGCTGACAATCTATTCGTTATTCCTTTTGGGACTATTTCAAGATCCATTCTTTGCAAATCCAATAATATTGGCTTTTTAATGACATAAACAGATGACATTGATTTTCTACTTAAGGCATCAGTGACCACATTTGCTTTACCAGGATGGTAATTGATTATACAATCATAGTCTTTCACAAGTTCTAACCATCTATGCTGCCTCATATTCAACTTCTTCTAGGTGAAGAAGTATTTTAGACTCTTAGAGTCGATATAAATCTCACACTTCTCACCGTACAAGTAATAACTCCAGAATTTCAAAGTAAAAACTACAACAGCAAGTTCCAAATCATGTGTTGGGTAGTTCTTTTCATACTCTTTTAGTTGTCTTAAGGCCTATGTGATTACCTTCCCCTTCTACATTAACACACAGCCTAAACGATTCTTGGAGGTATCACTATAAACCACAAATCTACCAATTCCTGTTGGAATGGTAAGCACCGAAGCTGTGATTAGCCTATGCTTTAATTCTTGAAAACCCCTGTCATAAGCATCAGTCCACTGGAATTTCCTATTCTTTCTACTCAGCGATGTTAATGGAGTGGATATTTTAGAGAAGCCCTCAATAAATCATCGATAGTACCCCTATCAATCCTAAAAAGCTCCTAACTTCTAACACATTTGTTGGTGTTTTCTAGTTAACAACAGCTTCTACTTTACCTAGATCAACAAAAATTCCATTATTTGACACTATAAGTCCTAAGAATGCCACTTGTTCTAGCCAAAATTCACACTTGACATACAACTTGTTTTCCTTAAGATCTTTCAGCATAATTCTTAAGTGTTCCACATATTCTTCCTTACTCCGAGAATAGGTCAAAATGTCATCAATAAACACAATTACAAATTTATCAAGAAAATAATTGAACCCCCTATTCATCAAGTCCATAAATACAGTTGGGGCATTTGTTAAACCAAAAAGCATCACTAAAAATTCGTAATGCCCATACCTTATTCTAAAGGTAGTCTTCTGCACATCTTCTTTTTTGATCTTTAATTGATGATATCCGTTCTGCAAATCAATTTTTGAGAAAATAGAGGCACCTTATGATTGATCAAACAAATCATCTATCTTTGGAAGTGGATACTTATTCTTAATGGTCACCTTGTTTAACTCTCTGTAATCAATACATAACCATAACGTGCCATCCTTCTTTTTTACAAATAACACAAGCGCTCCCTAAGGAGAATAACTATGGGGTATAAAACCTTTATCAAGCAATTCTTATATTTGCACCTTCAACTCCTTTAAGTCTGTTGGTGCCATTCTATAAGGTGTTTTGGAAATTGGTATATTCCTAGTCCAAGATCAATCACAAACTCAATCTCTCGATCTGGTGGCAATTCTAGTAAGTCATCTGGGAACACTTCCAAGAAGTTTTGAACCACATGTACATCTTTAAGTTTTAATTTCTGCTCCCCTAAAGTATCCATCAAACTAGCCAAATAGCCAACACAACCTTTGCTAAGTATCTTCTGAGCCTTTATTTGCAGTTATTACTGGTATAGATGATCTCCCTATGGTTCCTCTAAATACAAACCGTTCTTTTCCAAGTGGTGGAAAGATCACAATCTTCTTGTTACAATCAATTGTAACATGATATTTTGTCAACGAATCCATATTCCAAAATGACCTCAAAATTAGCCATATCCAAAACCACGATATTCATATATAAGGTTCTATCACCAATCCAAACCGAGCAAGCCCTTAACATTTGATTCGATTCTATTTCTTCCGTGGATAGTAACATTACACTATATCTCATTTTAACAAATCTGGTGTAGTGCCCAATTTCCTCACAAATGAACTTGATGCAAATGAATAGTGGATCCTAAATCTATCAATGCATTTGCAACAACTCTAGAAATTAAAATATTACCCTAGATTATAGAAGCATCTGCATTAGCTTATTCCTCTGTCATCGCATACACTCTTCCTTGAACTTTCTTTTGCATTGTGGGACAATCCTTTGCCAAATGTCCTAGATTTTTGGACTTAAAACATAAGTTACTACCTTTATAACACTCACCAAATTGATTCTTCCCACACTTAATACATAATAGCTTCTCAGTTATAGTAGCAAGTTGTTCGACTCTAGGGCATTTACTATTTCCCTGGTGTGACTTTTGTTCTGCCTTTTTCCACTGGGTAGGATTTTTTGGAGTAAATCCTAATCTTCTTTGTTAGTGAAACTTCTCAATGTTTTTTTCATCCTGATTTGCCATCAACACCTTATCGACTTACTCCCTAAAATCTATTCAAAAAGACATCCTTATATCCCTTCTGATTTCATGATTAAGACCCCTCAAGAAGTGGTCTATCTTTTTATTGTTGTCTTTAGCAATATAAGGGACGTATTTGCAATCTTCATCAAATTTTCTAACATAATCACATGTTGACATCCCTCCCTGATTCAGCTCCAAAAACTCACCTTCAATAATCTAGCATCCCTAGAAAATATTTTTCATAGAAGATCTTCCTGAATTTGTCCCATGTCAACTCATCCATATTCACCCTAACCTTAGTTCCTTCCCACCAGGTTCTAGCCCCTTTTTAAGCAAGAAAATTGCATAAAGTCCTTTTTCAACATCACTAATCCTCATGTAATCAAAGATGGCATCCAAGGATTTCACCAATTCCTCTGCAACGAATGGGTCTAAACCACCATCAAAGTTAAGAGGCTCCATTTTCTTGAATTTCTCATAAATAGATTATAAAGCATTTGATTGAGGTAGAGGTAGAGGTAGAGGTGGAGGTGGAGGATGCGGTTGGCACTGGTTATTCTTTTGCATGTCCAACAACTGTTATGTCTATTCATAATGCATCCTGGTCTATTGCTGGATCAAATTTGTCAAATTATTTATTAAAACATGATCTCACTCTTGATCAACATCCCTTCTCTTCTTTTTTGGTGCCATATATTCTCATAAGTTGCCCAATCTTATTCCTTTAATTAGCCCATAATAAACATAATCATAAATTAACAAAATCATAAAAATGATGAATCATAAGGACAAGAGACCAATGGTTGACCAAGTTTCCTAACCAAGATATGTTCATATGCCTTCTTTTGTCTTCAGAAATAATTTAACCTCCACTCTGATACCAAAAACTATGATACTCCTCAGGCTGACTAATATGCTCATGAAAAGCTTATTTAATTAGGTTAAAGAGTATTAACCTTTTCTTTTACATTATAAATGTTATGATTTACTTAAAATATTCATTTCATTATAAAAAAAAAGTTTTGAAACTATTGTTGTTGGGTTTTGTTGGATTTTGTGATTCAAATAAGCAGCAAAAAATTAAAAATTAATTGCCACAAAATCCTCGCAGGATCCATGCAATTCGATTAGATTAATAATAAAGTCATGGAATCTTACCAGGATGACAAAACGGGCAAGATTCTGGAAGGAAGAGAGCGGGTTCACTCCGGTGACACCCTAACTTGAGCTTTTAGTATTTGGGATTGGATTCAGACATCGTTACTTAGAGCAACATCCTCTGTAGGTATC
This sequence comes from Artocarpus hirsutus, assembly GCA_946598075.1. NCBI lineage: Eukaryota > Viridiplantae > Streptophyta > Magnoliopsida > Rosales > Moraceae > Artocarpus > Artocarpus hirsutus. The sequence goes on along the minus strand of CAMOHE010056097.1, from coordinate 54,750 downwards.
CACATGAATAGACTCTCTCAAAAATGAATTGGTGTGCTAGCATCCTCTCTTTTGTGTTAAATGGCTCTCTCTAATTTTAGGGTTTTAATGTCTTTTGCCTTTTTGAATGAGAGAATGCCTTTTCTCTTCTTAATTCGACTAGACACCCTAAAATAGATATATATATATATATATCTATTGACTTCGAGATACAGTCAGATTCTAACTAGGGTAAATTGTAATTCGAATATGATTCAGAGAATCTAAATAATGTCTGTAATTTGAATATAATTCAGAAAATCTAGATAATCTCAGTAATTCAAATATGATTCAGATAATCTAAATAATGTCAGATTCAATGAACCTAGACATATCTAGTACATCGAATCTAGACATTATCAAGTTCACCAAACCTAGACATAGTAAACCCAAAATTCGTTCTTGGTCTATTCTAAGTGTGCGACCCTGTAGCTTCACATAACGTTGGTAGTGAGCTTGAAATTCTATTTCTGGCCCACAAATCATAACCGGCCTCTAGCAAGACATTATGATTATCCAAGTTATGTGAATGTCAATAATCCGACATAACCTAATCCAAAATAAGTATTAAAGTCCTTTTGTCACTAGATACCTTGATTAAACATAAGCCATGGTTTATGTCATCCTTATACTATTTAATCATATTATTTCTCGATCTTAAGTAGACTGATATTGATAACCCTTATCAATTCATTTCAAGTATAGCCATACATTTTACTTCAGTCTAACTTATCGAGGGGCCCATAGATATCTTTCTCATAATAAATGAGGAACAAATTCCTTCTTAATCACTCATATTCCTCACATGATTCACTCTATATCCAACAACAATCCATTCCATCATCCTATTAAAGATAATATTAGATTGTGTCAAAATATAGAACTTGTCATATAGGAAACCATGGTGATTTCAAGTCAGAGGACTCGGATAATACTATTGTAATGAGAATCACTTATGACAATTATCCATACAGTATTCTCATAGTGGGTCAATCCAATACATCATTTCTCAAATATGTATCTATGAGTTGATTTAGTATCCCATACACATGATTAGTAAAACATAATCGTCAGTCAAACTTCATACTAGTCTTCATTCATTATTATCCCAATAATAATGACCGACTAGGGATAATTTAGAATATAATTCAATTTTCACCTAAGAGTTTTACTATCAAGTCACATATTTAATGACCTTAGGTAGAATTAAGTATTCATAGAATTAGAATAAAAAAACAATAATGAAAATGCCTCTTTATTAATAAAATGCAAATGTAATAAAATCAATATGTGGTCATTACATAATTGGCCTAGGGCACATCACTAACAATTGTTTCACTCAATTCCTTATTTATAACATATATAGTATTTCAAAATGAGATGTGCAACATACTATTACATCTAGAGTTAGTGATTTATCTATTTACAAAAACCATAACAGAGCCCTTAAGTTTGACAAAACAAAGTTTCAAAATAAGCTTCAAGAGCTAATTTAAAACATGGCATATAAACAAATCTCTGTTCTACTGCTCTGGATACTCGATCAACCCCTAACCTTGTACACCCTCACCTGCATCATAAGAACTATAATAGGCTAAAAGCATAGTAAACAGAAACTAATGCATAAACATAAATAATGAATGAGAATGCAATTAGACAATTTATTTTATCAGTTTCTTTCTACAATTCTTTCTTCTTTTGTGTATCCTTGTAGGGTGGTAATTAACTAATAATGATAGGTCGTGGTTTTTGGAACCAGTTCATCATTTTGGCCAATCTAATAATAATAATACAGGGTTTCCATCTTGGATTTTAGACTTTAGGTATTTGCCACATTTAGTCTCAGTCTTTGTAGCTTCTCTTATCTTGATTTTTCAACCTCAAAGCATTCACTATCCTTCGTTAGGTCTGCCATCCCACCCGCGTCCCATGCCTACCCGCCCACCAATTAGGCACCAAAACGCCATTTTAGTTAAAAACCTCATTCCCTTTTTAAATCATATCACTTGTTGTAATGTAAATGTCATGAATCATGAATGCTTTTCAACAATCTATATCATTGCCAAATAACAACAATCCAATCAATGTACCTTAAAACATAACATAACAAAGTTCTTGTGATGCAGTAAATAGTAGTTTCTACTTACCTCGAGTCCAATTTGTATTCAGTGAAAAGATCAGTCCTCTTAAAAGACAAGATGAGGCCTAGCATTATAAAATCATATACCATTTAATTTTTCATAAACCAAACTCATTGATCTAGGTTATAAGTTCAAATTACAATGGTTTTACATTAATTTAGATACAAAATAGGTTAAACATAAAAATGTCATAATGCACACTTTTAGCCTAGGAACGTGCTATAATTCAAAATTTATGATTAAACATGGAGATTAAACATTCAATCATCTCAACAAACATGCATTTTAGCTCATTCTCACTACAAACTATATAATGTCAAACACATAACCATTTTACCTCTTTCTAGCAAAAATCAGGTCTTAAATAAATAAATAACATTTCTAAATATTAAATATCATTAAAGGAAGTACATAATCTTATAAAAACAACCTAATACATAAGAATCAAGTATGGTGCAAATTTGATATTACACTTAACCTAGTTTTGCATTCTTTCCATAAATTTAGAAATAACATTTGAACTAATTCTTATTTATCTACAAGCATTCATAATCACTTAATAAACACTTAGGATCAATAGAAATAAAGGAAATAATCAAAATTTACAAGATTATCAATTTTACAGAGAAATTATCTTAACTAGCTTAGTTTGAGCTAAAATCTATCCTAACTTATTTTTTCCATATCTATAATCATATATAACAGAAAGTAACTTCATTTTATCATAAGAAATATAAATATAGATGTTACCTTGTAGGGCTTAAGAAACATAAATATAGATGTTACGTTGTAGGGCTTGAAGTTAGGGCTCTATTAGAGGTCAAGACACTTGATTTTCAAGCTCAAAATGGTGAGAACTTGGGTTGGTTTGTGTAACCCAAATTTCTATGATATTGCTTAAGTTTTTGTGAGCTTTAGGACATGGAAAATGGAGAGGAAGAAGTGGAAAGAGTGCTAGACGTTTTAAGAGTTGCTTGACAAAGAAGAGGCAAAAATGAACATTCTAGTTCATCTAAATTAGTCTAAATTAGGTAAAAGAAGGGAGAAGCATGTTGGGGGCTTTTGCCATCTTTTTCTTGGGTTTTACATGTGGAAAGAGTGCTGAATAAGAGAGTTTAACTAATAGCTAGCCACTTAAATCTAGTACAAGCAAGTGTAATTCAATTTGCTATATAACCTAGTAAATAAATCAATCAGATTGCACCATTTTGCATACTTTCAATTCCAATCAAATTTGTCTATTTCAAATATATAAAAGGACAAAACAATTAGTTTAGATTGCATTTGAAATAGAAAAACACTTTTCAGTCAATTCATAATCCATTTAGCACACCAATCTTTCTTACGGAAAAACCGAGCTTCTCACTGTAATTAGAACTTTTTAAAAACATGTTAGATATTATATTAATAATTTAATGTCATATTTATTTAATATTAGCATGTTTATGTATGATTCAAGCTTATAAATAATGAGTACTCATGCTCGTAAGATATGCTTTCTATATGCTCGACATTCAATAACGTGTATTTATTAAATGCATAGATATGCAAGATACTTATTACTGGCTAACGTGAGTTAATTAGGCATTACAACTACATCTTCTCTCGTTGCAACTTTCCAATCATTGAGGGCCCTAAAGATTTGTCAAAATATATAGGAATTAAACTCAATAAGGTGACAAACATTAAACCTTAGTTTATAACAAAAAATTGCATTTATTGACTAACAACTTTTATAAAATCTTGATGTGGTCTATGCCAACGAGATCAAACCAAAAAACTTGGTCCTTCCACAGTTCAATAATTTTTAACATTAAATGTTTTGTAACATTGTATGGCACAAAGAATGCTTTCCATCTAGATGCTTCTTCTAAAAGGGTGAAAAAAGCCATGGCGTGCTCTCTAACATGATCATCATCTTTGCCCCTTGCAACACTTGAGGTAGCTGTCGGAGATATGAAGCCAAATCAATTATTTATGTTTGCACATTCACACTGTTCTACCTAAAGACTGCAACTAGAATCAATACACAAACTTATTTTCAAAAATAGGTCTGCTTGATTAAAAAGAGCAAGAAATAACAATAGATATATTACCTACGATATTCCATTATATAGCTAATTGTAATTTTGTCAAAGGTGAGTATATAATAAACGTCATCATATGTTACATAGATAAGTATGTCATTGCTAATGATCGATCTTGGTATCAGGCATTGAATTGTATCTTCGCCATACAAAAGACCTTGTGTGTACAAAGCTATAGACTTAGATTCTTATTGAAGTGAAGGAAAATCAAATGTAGGTAGTGGCTCATTCATAACATGTTGAGAATCCTTAACGGGTTGTTTCTATGCAAGAGGTTGCAACGCTCTAGATTTGTAGCTCCTTTCTTTTTTGGATGCTTCTTTCCCTCAACATCTTTAGGTATGCGGCTAGATGCTCGACTTGTCTTTGGCATTTCAACAACTTCAATTAACTTTTTTGGCTATGCAACAAAGCTTTCGACGGCTTGACCTATAGTTTTTACCTCTATTGTTAGAAAAGGCGATTGAATTGCTTTAACTTTAGGGGCAACAACGTGTAGATTTTCATCGCCTAACATTCTTCTATAGACTATATCAATTAGAAGGCTCTCTATCCACACCTTTCCAACCATAGCAAACAAAGTACAACATTATTTTGATTATCGAGAAAGAGTATGCATTCTTTATGTTCTTTGGGCTTTCCATTTGAGGTGACACAAGATCTCGTTCATCGTGAGCGGTGTAGATCTTGTTCATTGTGAGTGGTGTAGCTAGCCTTAAAGCTACTGCATTGTTCGACGCTCTCATTTGTCGATTTAATACCTCCTTGTGAAAGTATTGTTCTTTGTGTTCCAACTATAAAAAAAGAATCTAATTCTATATCCTAATTTTGCAACTCAAACCATATTTGAATTGAATTTTCACCATTAGCTTTTGTACGAAAGATCTATACATGAGGGCAATTTTTTATAGTGGTGAACCAAGGATGGTCTATACAAATGGCCAAGCTTCTCTATCAAATCTTCTTTGTTAATTGCATTTTTAGGTGTCAAAGCCACCTCATCTGAATGGCATTCAAGATTTAGGTCCTAATTCTCAAACACATTGCTTCTAATTTTTACTTTAGAGTTATCGATTCCTTTCTCTCTCTCTCTCAATTTCAATTGTAATGCTTGCTTGCACAATAAAAGTCACAAGTTACCTTTTCCAATTTTCCTCTTATCTTCTCTTCACCGCTTGAAATTATCTTTTTAGATGTATGGACTTCACCTAGTCATTCTATTGACAACTTTAAATATTACGTTATCTTTTT
>CAMOHE010056097.1:35218-49233 GCA_946598075.1 Artocarpus hirsutus | reverse complement strand
TTTTTTGGATGCTTCTTTCCCTCAACATCTTTAGGTATGCGGCTAGATACTCGACTTGTCTTTGGCATTTCAACAACTTCAATTAACTTTTTTGGCTATGCAACAAAGCTTTCGACAGCTTGACCTATAGTTTTTACCTCTATTGTTAGAAAAGGCGATTGTATTGCTTTAACTTTAGGGGCAACAACGTGTAGATTTTCATCGCCTAACATTCTTCTATAGACTATATCAATTAGAAGGCTCTCTATCCACACCTTTCCAACCATAGCAAACAAAGTACAACATTATTTTGATCATCGAGAAAGAGTATGCATTCTTTATGTTCTTTGGGCTTTCCATTTGAGGTGACACAAGATCTCGTTCATCGTGAGCGATGTAGATCTTGTTCATCGTGAGTGGTGTAGCTAGCCTTAAAGCTACTGCGTTGTTCGACGCTCTCATTTGTTGATTTAATACCTCCTTGTGAAAGTATTGTGCTCACTACGCCTCATAATTCTATGGGTTCGTACTCCATACCCACTACCTTGAGTCCTAGTTTTGAAGTTAGTGGTAGGTGGAAGTATTGAGACTGGTTGACATACTTTGATTGACCACGAAGACATCTTGAATGTTTTAGTTTTCCCAATACCCTTGTAAATATGTCATCGCTACCAATAGATATGAAGGTCCCTTAAGTTTTTTGCTCCCTATACTCCTATTGTAAAATAGGAACAGATCAAGTTGTTCTTCATTAGCATGTTTCAAGAGTTATAAAAGTGCAATTCAAGGCCTTGAACTTAATAAACTTACTATAAATTGGTCAATTTTTGCACATGATGAATCTTTGAACTGTCCATCAGGACCTTGATGTGATTTTATCCATAGCTCCTCTCTTGTTAGTCATTCACTAGTCTCTGCAACATGCATCAATTTTCTAAGTCAATAAAAACTAAAACATTAATAATAACATCATTCATATATATAATAGGAGTAGGATATTAAATTTTCAATTTTTGCTCAAGTTTTCTATATCCCAATCATCCTACCAGTGAGCCATAATGATTTTGTTTTCTTTTTTTTTTTTTTTGTATTTTTTGATATTCACTAAAATTCTTCAAAATATCGCCACTTCACAAAGTCAAACTTATCACCGTTGGATATAGTGGGATAGCAGTGTAGGACTGCAAAAGGCCAAACTTAAATACTTGGATTCAAATTTGAAATGTCATAGTAGGGCTCTATGAAAGCGACATAAAGGTTAGACCTAAACCTCTTTGCTTGTTTTTTTTCCCCCTAAACCATGGACCAATGTTGAAGTTGTATAGATCTTAATCCAAATAAGATCTTTTTTAGTTTCAAGTCTTTAGTTTTCTAATCTTGTATCCATATTGGAACATACTCTCGACTAAAAACTCCAATCCAACTTGCAATTCATCTCCAACAGCGCCTTCTAGTTTTTTTTTTTTTTTTTTTCTCAAATGTAACTTTTATTCTTTGTCCATTTGACCTTATCCTATGGACTCTTTTCATCAAAGTGGCTCTATGCTCATGATCAACTTGAGGATTGAACTCAGTTTTTCTTCGTGCTTTATGAACTTTTTTTTTTCCTTTTCTATGTTAGGAGGAAGAAGCATAGTACTCCTTAACATACTCCTTCTCAAGATACTCATCATCAACATATTCCTCATCACTTTCTTAAGACATTTTTACCTGATCTTAATCAAATCCTCATCCAAAAGAATCATATATACAAAATCAATATTACCATAACAATCACATAAAGTTAAAATATAAACAAAATAAATTGATAGAATTAATCAACCAAACATATCAACAAATCAACTAAGTGTTAACATAACTAACAAAAATAATTAACATAACTAACATTAATAGAATAATTTTTAAAACTAAAACTAAATAATACTAAAACCAACATAAATAACTAACAAAATCACATAAAAAACAAATTAACATAACTAATAAATTAACAAAATCAAAACTAAAACTAAAACTTACAAATTAACATGTGGATTTCAATCAAACACGTGGTAGGCATCACAAAAAAAAAAAAATCAATTCGAGTTTGATTATCTAATTTCTCAAAACCAAAATCTAATTTCTTAATTGTATTATGCAAATAAATCAAATAAAACTATATAGCAAAAGTGTATAACAAAAAAATTAAGAAAAAACTAAACTATAACAAAGGTGAAATATTTGTCACCAAACAAGTGAAGGTGACAGTCGTAGGCGACAATGGCATGCACAAGGAGGAAGGCGGCGTCAAGTTGTGGACGGTTGGGTCAAGGCGATTGTGGGGTTAAGTGCTTTGCAGAGATGGAGAGAGAGAGAGAGAGAGAGTTTAAGAAGAAAAGAGATGGGGGAGCACAAGAAGGCTTTGGGGTCGAGGTGATGGCACAGAGAGTTCAATGCTAACAGCGGAGCCAAGGTTTTGGGGGTCGAGGCAGAAAGGGGTGGGGTTAGAGAGAGAAGGCTATGTGATCGAATGGGAGAAGGCAAGGGTTGATTTAGTTTTTAGGGAGACTTAAATGACATTTTTGAAAAACTATCATGTAAGGTGAATATCTTTACATTTTGAATTACTGGCAAACCTTACACAACAGTTTTTTCAAAAAACTATTGTGTAGGCTTAATCTTCTTCAATTTGAAGGTGTAGTTCATAAAATATTTATTGTATTTATAATTTACTATTAATTACTACAATTAATAAAAAGTTGCATTATATTACTCTAATTTAATATTAATATTATATCGTTCATATTAAAGAATACTATTATTTATTTCTACTATCAAATAATTATTATAAATTAATATGATATTATATATATTATATAATAATATACTAATAATAATATTTTATGAACATTCAACAAATAATAATATAATGATATAATCTTAACAAGTATAAATTAAGAGCATTAATTATATATATGGTATAATAATTTAGTATAAAGAATATTTGAAGTTCATTTCAAAAAAAAAAAAAAAAGAAGCAAATTTGAAGCTTACATGACAGTTTTTGGTAGAAACCATCATGTAAGCTTCAAGATAAAATATCTTAAACGACCGTTTTATGCCAGAAACCATCGTGTAAAATTTAATATCGTGCTAATCCTAGTTTTGTTATGATAATTGTATTTTACATGTATTATTCTAAATTTATTTTTTATTGTAAAATATTATTATTACAATATTACTAGAATTAAATATTACTATGAAAATTACATATTTCTATTAATATTATATATTTTTATTAATGTTAAATATTGTTATTATTATCTTTATTATCAAATTATTGTTTTGTATTAAAATTATATTTATACAATATTTTTATTTAGTTTTTCCCTCCAAATATTTTAATTACACTTATATGTGCAGGTAAACTTAAGAAAATAAGTCAAAAAGGCAAGGAATAGGCAATTTTGGCTTTCAATTAGCATGACAAGAAAGCTTCACGGCCGAGCAGAAAGATAGTGAACACACACGGCCACACTAGAAAAGCTCATAGCTACACAAATTTCAGCCCATTTCCTATGAGAACCATAAGCGTGCTGCCGCAAAAAAAATTTTCTCGCAGTTGCACATGCTACTTTTAGCTTATACGACACTTTTTTGATAAAAACCTTTATGTAAGCTTACTTTATACGATGGTTTTTGCTCAAATTTGTCTTATAAAATTGGTCAATTTTTACCAACTCTAAGATCTTTATTGCATCTACCCAGGTGGCCAACCTATTTGTTATGCATTCAATGGCCCAAAAGTTATGCAGTATAGGGTTTTTTTTATCACAACTACAAATATTTAAACATAATAATAAGAGAAACAATTTTTTTATATGATGTATAAAATATGAAATAAAATTAGTTTACAAATAGTTACTTTTTCCTCTTTTTTTTCTTTGGTTCCTCAACACATGTCCATTCGACATCTTTGCGAAGCAAATAGGAAACATCATTGTCAAAATCATCAAACTCTTCAACCAATAGAAAACCCTACATGAAGGATGGGAAGCCTATGCAATCTTTGGCAATTTCTTTCCCGTGAAGAACAACTCTTGGCTTCATCGGTACAACTAAGGACAACTCTACATCATTGGGATATGTTGTATTAAATACTATAATAGCTTATGATGCCATAATGAAGGGATCATTTTTGTATCCTAATCGCCTAAGGTCAACAATAGTGATGCCTTTGTTATCAATCTTAACATAATTATTTTCAACCCACTTGCACTTAAAAAAGGCTATCCGTAACTCGCCATAATCAAGTTCCCAAATATCATCAATGAAACCAAAGTGGCTCATGATCCAATATACTAGATTCTTGTTTTTGCAAAGGAAATATGCATAGCTTCGACACAAAAAGTCACACCACTATTTTAGACAGGATGCTTCTTATCTTTTTTGCCAGTGTAGAGAGTGTAATCATTTATAGAATATGATGTATACCTTATAACTATCGAGGACAATCCTCTAGCTAGGTTCACTAAGTCTTGTGAGATACTTTTGTCTTGTGATGTGAAGTACTTGGCATATATGTGTGTTCTAATTTACTCCCGAAAGATCCAATTATGTTCATCTTGCAATCACTTTTCATTTCTTGCTCTTTTAGATTTGCCTTTTTTAATTCCTTCATGTGAACCTTAATGAAAGGCTCTACTTCACGAGCATTATGCAAGACATAAAGACAACCTTACTCCTATTCCTCTCGATTTACCATTGATGGATTACTAGTAGATAGTCCTCTAGGCTCAATGTTTATTTTCTTTGGCATCCCTATTGGTTCCATATTAGACAAGTACTCTAAGCAAAATTCAACCAATTCCTCTGTTATATAACTTTCCACGATGCATCCTTTCAGCCTATTTTAGTTCTTCATATAACCCTTTAAAACCTTCAAATATTTTTCAAAAGGTACATCCATCCCAAATACACTAGTCCGTATAACTTTTTACGAACTAAATGAACCATTAGATGAACCACGATGTTAAAAAAATGATGATGGAAAATGCTTCTCAAGCATGCATAAGGTTTGCACCAATTCCAATTGTAGTGAATCTAGCATTCGTGGATTAATGACCTTGGAGCATATTGAATTAAAGAACGAGCATAACTTAGTAATTGTAAATCTCACATTCTTTGCTAGAACTCCTTAAGTGCAAGTGGTACTAATTGTTGCATCAATGCATGACAGTCATGTGTTTTCATGTCAGTAAGTTTCAAATTCTTCAACGACACCAACTTTTAAAGTTTGAAGAATATTCATTCAGGACTTTCAATAAAGCAAGCCATTTACAAATCTTTATCTTTTCCCCTCTTGATAACGTGTACTTCATTAAAGGTGAGTAAATGCAATTCCCTATTTTCTTGAGAAACAAATTAGGCCTAATCTCCATCTCTATGAGATCCAACTATGCCTTTTCACTAATGTCATTCACCGTTTGGTGAGGACTTGAAATTAATAGAGTCAACATTAAGAACTTCTACTTCATGCATATTTTTGGAGAGAAATTGTAGTTGATAAGTATAACAGGCCAAGTGCTATGCCTACGACTCATGTTACCATGTGGGTTCATTCATCTGTTGACAAAGCGATGTGTATATTTCTTGGATTTGCACTAAACTCAAGATGATCGGTCTCAAAAGTCTTCTATTGTGGTGAATCCACCGAATATCTAAACATTGTTGACTCGTTTGTCATGATGCCATGTCAAACTCTCAGCATGCTCTATCTTTTTGAATAAATGCCTCAAATGTGGTACCGATAGAATGTACTATAACACCTTCATCGACATTCCTTTCTTGCCCTTTTTTGGTTCCTTTCTTTTCTTCCACCTGGACTCCTTACAAATTGGGCAGTTATTCAAGTCCTCATACTCATTCGTATAAAAAAAATGCATTCATTTTCACAAGCATGAATTTTCTCATACTTCATTCCTAGAGTGCTCAAAGTCTTCTTAGCCTCATACATGCTTATTGGTAATTAATTACCCTCTGATAGAAGCTTTCCTAGAAATTCTAAAAGATTTGTGAAACTAGAATTTGACCACCTAACTAACACTTTCAAATCCCAAAATCCAATTAAAGTAGACAATTTTGTGATATTTATATGCCCCTTATAGACAGATGTCTCAGCATCATTCATCATTACCTTAAATAACTCCGAACGATATACAAAGTGTTCTTCCAAATCATTTACCATGTCAACCATATTTTAATGATTACTTATATTATCCCCCTCCACAACACGTTCCTTTCCTCTACTACTCGAAATTGGATTAAAAAAGGACTCACCATGATAATGCCATCTTTGGTAACTATGACCTATCCCATGTCGAAATAAATGTCCTCGTACAGTTTCAATAGAGTGAGATCTATAATTTCTACATTGAACTCAAAGACAACAAATTTTATCCCCTTGGGCATGATTTTTGGCAAATAATAAAAATTCTTCCATACCATTCGCAAATTGATTAGTCAATTATAATCCCACATCCATATCCTATCTAATTCACAAATCCTAAATCAAAATATATACATTTCATACTGATTAACCGATACATCTAAGTCCACAATAATTTTTGCAAATTAATCATGCCCATACAATATTAATCATGATTTCATAAATCTACATCATACCCATCATATTCAAATAACAAATCAAATTATATATCCATAAATTTTAAGACAAATCATTATACTCTTTAAAGTCACAAGCCAAAAAAACTAATCAATAACATCAAAAAATAAAAATAATAATATCATGTAAATTAAGACTTACAAGGGGCAGCAACAGACAAGGAGCAATGAGGAGAGGACGCCGTAGCAAAGCAACAACAAAGGAGTTGCTTGTGTCAGGTCTGTTTTTGGAAGGGCTATTTGTGTTTTACATTTATTTGTCGAACTAGTGGGCTGGGCTTAAAGGGTACCTTACATGACAGTTTTTTTCTCAAACACCATTGTGCAAGCTAACAATAAACAACCATATATTATATGATGGTTTTTGTCAAAAACCATCATGTAAATTGTGTTACTATATTTTAATATTAATATTATGCCATGAACATTAATATTACTATCAATGCTAATATTAATAAGATATTTATATTTATATTATATAATGACATTTTTATATATATTAATATTCTTAATTTCTAATTCTTAATAATCTATTATTAATTTCTATTGATATTAGCATTAAATGATAATATTAGAAAATTATTTAATTGTATTTTATATGATATGTATTTTATAAAAAAAACCATCGTTTAAGCTAGGGCATCACATGGGACGCTTACATGACCGTTTTGTGAAAAAAATATTGTGTAAGCTAAAACTTTACACGACGATCTTCAAAACAGTCGTGTAAGCTTATTACAAGATAATCATGAAAACTCCTATTTCAATAATGGTTTTCAAATTTTTTGTGATCACCAATGTTTTTTTTTCCATACTTAACGCGATAGTTACAAGTGAAATCAATAAAACCTGTAAGAAGTCCTATTGTAAACATTATCAGCTTGAAAAGCTGAAATAAAACTAAAAGCTGATTGCAACCTATACTCAAAGCATGCGACACAAAAGAGGCTGCCACCCTATTGCCTTCCTAATAGATGCATGTGACAACTATTAGGATAGATGCCTTTAGAGTATATGATGTTTTACAAATGACATATTTATAAATAAATAAAGTGAATTTATTCATTATATTTGTGTACGTGTATTTTGAATTCTTTATGAATATTATTAAAATTCCATAATTATCTATATAACTTTAAATATTACATATAAGTATTTTATACAAGAGGATAATATTTAAGGATGATAATTAAAATAGTCAGTATCATATAATTAATTATTATAATTCAGCCTTTAATTAAATTATAATATCTTTAATTGAGCGTTACTATTATAGGTTATTTCCATCAAGAATAGAATGGTCTTATCCGAACTATTAACGTAGTGAGTATTAAATAAATATATTGTACATAATGAAATTATGTAGGACTAGGACATGATGTGATATGAACAACTAATAATTTCTATTCAAGACTAATCATATCGACTAATGGTTATATATAAGATAATTTTAATGTTAAGTTATTAGCAAACTCCTATTTATGGATTTATGTCTTTTGATTTACATGGTATGCATTCAAGAATCTAATCCTATTCCTTATATTTTGGAGGCATAATAAAGTAAGTAGACAGAAATGTTAACATTATAAAATGGAATCCATTCCTTCTCTAATAAGGAGCAGATAAATAATTCTCTTAAGAATTGATTCAGAACTTGAAGAATATGAGTACTCAATTTGTGATTAAGTTCATAAATGTATTATTCATTAGAGAATCAATGGTACCTAATTATAAAGAAGTAATTAGAGAAGTTAACGGATTTTACCTAACTCTAATTATGAATTATTAATGAAAGATCAACTTATATGTAATGGCTATATCAAATGGACAAACCTAAGAAATGAGGTAATTATATATCTATAATATTGAGGAGTGCAATTTCGAGTATTTAGTGACGTTATATTGGAATTAATAAAAGAATAATATATTAATTAAAGAGTTTAATTAATATATTGGTTTTATTATAGCTTAAAATTATGGGTCCATTAGTCTCCCATCATCCTTATAAACACTACTTAAACAATTGGAATTGTTGGTATAATTAATTAGTTTAGAACTATGGAATTCTAAATTAAATATCCCTCAAAATAAATTAATTATGAAAAAATATATAATTATTAAATAATGAGATATTTAATAATAAATAATAACTAATTCAATTTGGAAGACACATAGTGAGAGGGACTCACTATGATGATTGGCACTAGCTGCTGGAGAGAAAAGTTCCCTACATAATCCAAAGCTTGTTTTCTAAGTTTTCATATTTAAAATTTCTATTTTTGGATAAATGTGATTTAATTCAAATATGAAAAATTAAATTTGAGAACAAATGAGATTGGACAACAAGGAGATTTTTTCTCCTCCTCCTTGGATTAGAGCCATATACAAATATGGAATCTCTAAGTGTGGCGCCTAAAATAGTATAAGGAAAGAGAAAATACTCTCCTTTATCCTAATTAAACATTTGATATCTAAAGTAAAATAAAGGGAAATTCCAAAACTAATTGACTCTCCCATTCTTTATAAATAGAGGCCTCATTTATTCATTCTATACAATAATTAAGAGTTTTGGTTAGACTATAAAAACTTTACTAAAACTCTTCCCATAGGTGTGTAGAGAGAGAAACAGTAAGAAGAAGTATTCTTCATCTCAAGACCCGTTTTGCTCATGTGTTGAGATTAACAGGTGACTAAAAGTTAATTGAGTGATCCTTTAAAGACCTTGATTTCTCTAACACCACACATTCATCCATTATGGTGTTAAGGACTAGGCAAGGAAGATGATAACTTTGTTTTTTTAGAGAATTTCTTTGCAATACAAGTTTTCTGATCATCCTTCATCAACCGGTAAGCAAAGGTTTATATATATTTATTCAGCATTAAACTAATATAATCTATAGCATATTTTATAAAAGTTTTGAGAAAATTTTAGTTATATATGTTCCGCATTATAACCACGTTTCTACTATTTTTATGAAAATCATTTTCCAAAACCAACAATTTGCATTAGAACTAGCTATAGAATATATTAATTTAAGCGATGATTATGAGATAATCAATTTTAAATAAATATATGTTGCCTATAATGTATGTATGTGGTGGGTAGACACTTTGCATTAATATGTATGTTCATAATTTTGTATTCATGTGATGAATGGTGAATATATGGACGGTGGATTTGATCGTTAATTTTATGGTTCCTAGGATCTCTTTGATTATCATAATTTTTATTTTCATTAGAATTGATGTTCACCCATTATTAAGGGTTAGGACTTTTTGTAATTTATTTTTTTCATAAATTTATATTATTGTATTATTGAAGATCGAAAGGACATTGAAGATCCAAAGCGCTAAGAAAACCCAAGAATTCGGACCTGTTAGCCATGAGATGGTTGATGGCTTGGTGGTTTAAAAACCATCAAAAAATAGGAAACATGGAGCATCTCGCTCTATAAATACTCATTTATTCAATGGAAAGACTATGCCATATTTCCTCTTGACTATTTTTCTTAATATGGTATCAGAGTAATTTTCTGAGGACTAGGATTTCTTCTTCAACCTCAATTTTCCTTTCGACATAGTCATGCCCCTATCACCTCATCATTGTCATGCCATCATAGCCACTGTCGTTGTTGCTTTTTAGCCAAAAAATAGAAATTAAAAAAATGGCCTATAGGGGTTCGTTGTCATAGTTGTAAATAATATAGGCACAAATTCGACAATACTCATTGTTTCAGGTAGTCCCATATTGTCAAGGATATGGTCAAGAAGGACACATGTTTGATCAATGCCTAAGTGTTGCCTGTCAAGCATACAACCAACAAGGAAATGAAGTTCTATAATGTCCATTCTTTCAACGAGTTCCACAACAATCTCATGCTCATAATGCAGCCACCACCACTTTGAATAATTCAACTTAGCTTCTTGACAATGGAGCATCTCACCTTGTCACCACCAACTTGAGCAATTTCTCTATTCATACTCCATATGACAGCTTTGACGACATTGTGATTGGCGATGGTATGAGTCTTTCTATCACCCATACCAATTTAATATATCTTTTTACTCCCTCTCGCTCCTTTTCTTTAAACAAGTTCTTTGTGTTCCAACTATAAAAAAAGAATCTAATTCTATATCCTAATTTTGCAACTCAAACCATATTTGAATTGAATTTTCACCATTACCTTTTGTACGAAAGATCTATACATGAGGACAATTTTTTATAGTGGTGAACCAAGGATGGTCTATACAAATGGCCAAGCTTCTCTATCAAATCTTCTTTGTTAATTGCATTTTTAGGTGTCAAAGCCACCTTATCTGAATGGCATTCAAGATTTAGGTCCTAATTCTCAAAACACATTGCTTCTAATTTTTACTTTAGAGTTATCGATTCCTCTCTCTCTCTCTCTCAATTTCAATTGTAATGCTTGCTTGCACAATAAAAGTCACAAGTTACCTTTTCCAATTTTCCTCTTATCTTCTCTTCACCGCTTGAAATTATCTTTTTAGATGTATGGACTTCACCTAGTCATTCTATTGACAACTTTAAATATTACGTTATCTTTTTGGAAAACTTTACAAAATATATTAGGTTTTATCCTCTCAAAAGAAAGTCCCATGTCTTTAATGTCTTTGCCTGTTTAAAAACTCTAGTGGAAAACTTCTTTTACAGGAAATTATTACTCTTTACTTTGACAATGGGGGGATCTCTAATCTTACCTCCCCTCACCATGCATCGACACATGATGGGTATCTCTCTCCTCTCTCTTGCTTTATGTCCTTTTCTTATTTGTCTTATGCCTTCTCCACTATAGTCTATCTTCTTAATCGCATGCCTATTCCCATCCACTAACTTTCCTCTCCATGCACAAAATTATTTTAGAGCTCGCCTAACTATTCCAAACTTCATGACTTTGATTTTTTCTGCTACCTAAGGTTTCATTTGTGCACCTCTCACAAACTTTCTCCTTGTTCCTCTCCTTCGATTATCCTGGGTTACTCTTTCACTCAAAGTGCCCTTTTATTTTTAGATCTCTCTACCTCTAAAATCTATTTGTTGCATCATGTCAAATTCGTTGAGTCCATGTTTTCTTTTTGGTCTATGTACACTTAACTAGGTCCTCAACCCAACATTCTATCATAGTGGCTACCTCATGTGTCCTCTTCTCTGGCCATTGCTACATCATCCCCAAGTCGTGATTCTGCTACCTCAATATCCACAAATACCCCATGTGTGAATTTGGAACCTTCCTCTTTATCTCTAACCGTCTTTTTGCTCCCTACTTCTTTTCCAGAGCAAATGCCGCAGTTTATAGAACTCGATGCTATAGTGCCCGTCCAACAATAGACCTCCCTACAGCCAGCCGAGATCATAGCATCGTGGCCCTTAAACACCAATGTTGTGATGCCCCTCACCTCCTCTCCTTCACCACATATTAACCTTAAAACTACCAAAAAGCCACCCTTGGCCCTTCTCTCAACCAATGCAACCTCTCCTCCTATTATTATTATCAGATCCTAACATATTATCCATAAACCAATAAAACAAACTCAATCTCATTGCCTAACGTGCCAATTCTAATGAAATTGAATCCACTACCATCACCAAGCCCTTAAAGATTACAAGTGGTGTCAGACTATGTTCAAAAAGTATGGTGCTCTTGTTTGGAATAGAACATGGGAACATGTTCCCTTGAACTTGATACAAAATGTTGTTGGATGCAAGTGGATTTTTTGCATCATAAGTTTACCTAATGGATCTATTTATAGATACAAACTTAGGTTAGTTACAAAAGGATTTCATCAACGTCCTAAGGTTGACTACAATGACACCTTTGGTCCAATTGTTAAGCCAAACACTATTTGTCTTCTTCTCAGTCTTGTTGTCAGTCGAGGATTGTCTTGTAGAGAACTTGATATTCATATTGCCTTTCTCCAAGGTACCTTATATAAGGATGTTTTCATGGCTCAGCCATCGGGATTTGTTGATCGTGATCATCCCCAACATGTCTACAAATTGTGTAAGCCTATTTATATTCTTAAGCAAGCACCTCGTGCATGGTACGATGAGTTATGTCAGTCTCTTATCGTCTCTGGCTTTGTCAACTGTCATGTAGACATGTCTTTCTTTGTCTTCAACACAAGTAGTATATTGATCTATCTTTTACTCTATGTTGCAGATATTATTCTTACAAGTGATAATGATTAGGTAGCACAAAAGTTCACTATCCTTCTCACACAATGCTTTTCACTTAAGGACCTTAGGCTCTTAATGTATTTTCTAGGTGTTGAGGTCATTCCCCATCCTAAAGGCCTACTTTTGTCACAACAACTGTATATTGTTGATCTTCTTGCTCACACTTGTATGACAGATGCTAGAACAGTTACTACACCTCTTACATCTACCCCTATGCTTGCTTTTCTCTCTTGTACCACCCTTTTGGATCCTTCTGAGTATTGGACGATTGTTGGTAGCTTATAGTTACTGCTGCTCACTCAGCCTAATATTGTATACTTGGTGAATAAACTGTCTCAGTTTATGCACCGTCCTACCAGTGACCACTAACAAAGATATAATAAAATAAATTATATTAAATAATTTAAATTTTGTAAATACTCTTGATATCTAGCTAGTTTCCCATTATCTAGTTCTTTTATTTTTCAATATTTGAGTTAAATTAAGATTACTCTTGTAAACTCTATAAATACTCAGTTTATTCAATGAAAAGGTTATGCTATATTTTCTCTTCACTCTTATTCTCAATAATAAGAAGTTTCTTAGTGTTATTTTTACAAAGGGCTTTTAAACTTTAAGACTCATTTCATTTGGACTCCTTTTCTTTTATTTTTACATATTAAGTTATCCCAAACAATCTATCATATTTCCTTTAAAAAAACTAAAAAAAAAAAAAATCCTAGCATTACAAACTTAGCTTGCATGAATGGTTAGAAAATGGTTATGTGACTATCACATGGTTGTTCATTAAGGGCAAAATGGTAAAACTAGATAAAAGAACATGTTTCTAGGATTTTGTTGGGATCCTTTAACATGTTTCTAGGGCTTTCTTGGAATCCTTTAACACTTCTAAAAGTCTAGATGCCTCCATTCCAAAAAGACTGATGACATGTTTTTTACAAGAGTTTTTAGTTGGCTTCAAACCTATGGAACTACAAAAATGTGGGTTTAGTATACAAAATAAAGAAATGGTTTAAAACTACAAGGATGGTTAAAAATAGGCCAAACCGTTAGTTTTGAGAACATGACCCTCTTTCCTTAATTCTAATTGTTCTTGTAGCACTCCAAATTTTAAATTTAATTAATTAAGATAATTTTTTTAGATTATTGTGCTTAAATTAATTTAATTGCTATTAGCATT
>CAMOHE010056097.1:8825-35198 GCA_946598075.1 Artocarpus hirsutus | reverse complement strand
AGTAATAATAATATATTAGGAAAGAAGTTTGAGTGTGAATAGAAGAAATGGGGGAAATTTGAGGGTAAAAACCGTGAAATCAATTGTTTAGTTTAGGGTAAAATAAAAAGGCTTAGGGAGGGGTTTAGATTAGGATTTTTTTTTTTTTGTTAAGAATTAGGCGGGCGGGTTCGGTTTGAACCCGCTCCCTAAAATTTTAAACCATACCCGCCCGCCAACATATGGGGCGGGCGGGTTGAACCCGCCAATAAGGCGGTTATTGACATAGACCCCTTTTTGGCGGGCGGGCCGAGCGCGGGGGCGGGCGGCCGGCGGTTGCGGGGCGGTTTTTGTGCACCCCTATTTAGTATACAAAATAAAGAAATGGTTTAAAACTACAAGGATGGTTAAAAATAGGCCAAACCGTTAGTTTTGAGAACATGACCTCTTTTCTTAATTCTAATTGTTCTTGTAGCACTCCAAATTTTAAATTTAATTAATTAAGATAATTTTTTTAGATTATTGTGCTTAAATTAATTTAATTGCTATTAGCATTAATAAAATTTCATTTATATTGTATTAAACTTAAAAAAATATTTAAAAATTTTGGTCACATATTTTTAGTATTAATTTTTATGAGTTGTTTTTAATTATGGTTGTGCCATTGTCTTTCCTTTTATTTACAACAATGCCATTTCTGCTTTCACAAGATATTCATCATGCACATATCTTGGTTAGCTAAAATCATAAATCTAAGTCTGGAAAAGATCTTGACTACCACATGACCCCTCAGACACCTTCTATATCTCTCTCTCTCACTCTATCTCTCTTGTCTCTCTCTCTTTCTCACTCTCTCTTGCGAAAAAACCCAACGATCAAACAACGCAAAACTCAAAACCTACATACATAAAGAATTCAGAACCACCATTTTCTCTAGCATGGATTCAAGAATTTATAGGAACTCTAGCACCACACATCCTCAAAAGATTAGAGGTTGGTGCTTTGAAACTAAAATATAAAATTGTTCTCCCCTTTTCAATCTGCATTTCAACAATAATTTTTCTTTTTGTTCTTTAAATTTAATCTGAGTATTGTGATTGATATAGACTTGCATGTTACTTTATAAATTTTGAATATATGTGGGTTGGAATGTGGTAGTATGGGATTGATTGATGATTTGGTTTAATAAAGTAACAAGACAATCTGTACTTATTATTCTAGGTTTCTAGATTTATGCATATTTGAAATTAAAGAGTATATGTTTAAATTCAGAGTGGTTATGCCCTAAGTTTTATTTTGATCAAAACTTTAATTTTAGAGTACAATAGTGTTCTGTGCTAGAAATTTGAGGAAATTGTTTCTAACTATTATTTAGCGTAATTCTATGTTTTCTTTATATTTTATTTCTCAGTGAACTAGTTTGAATAGGTTTGGATCGAGAAAAGTCGATTTGGGCTCAAATGAAAACTATAAAACATAGTTTCTCGATGGACCAACAGACCAGTCTTAATACCCAGCTGACAGGTGGACCAATCCAGCAAGCTAGTTAATAAGTGCTTAATATTACATAAATTTTCTATTATATTTCCTTATGTTTTCTTTGTTAGTTTCTCATTTTTCTTGTACTTTATGTTGTTTTTGTGTTTTCTAGATGTTTTGAGATAAAGGAAGGAAAATAGGGTGAAAAAATAAACTTAGGAGCATAAAAACACACATTGCAACAATTTTTATTATTTGATGCCATGGCCTTAGTTTTTTGCACAGAGGCCTTGCAACAGGATCAAGTTTGGTACTAAAACTAGGGAAGAGGGAAACACAACACTAGCTTTTTGGGCCACAATACTGGATGCTAACAATGGTGAACTTTTGGGTCCTTGATGCTGGAATTTTGGAGCCATGGCACTACAATGCAAACTTACCTGATTTTTGTTGTTCAAAGAGCTCCAAACTTTCATATTTTTAACCCTAACTTTACATGCCTATGAATACATCATCCTAGAACACAAGAAGATACCCTTTCATTAGATTTTCTCGGCCTTAGGAAAGGAAAAAACAGGAGAGATAAAAGAGAGGTTCATGTGATGGCTAAAGAAAAATCATCTGTATAGAAGACTCTTCAACGTGACGACCATTCTTCTTTTTGGGCATGTTTAGTGAGCAAGACTAAGGAAGATTGGATTGGATTAAATCTTAATACTTTATTTGGTGGAAAACTTTAAAACATCAACTTAGATAAGAGCTTATCCAATCCACCCTTGAATACCCTTGGAAAGGAATTAGACAATCCCTTGCTAAAGCATAGGATCAAAACATATCCTTTATACATTGTGAAAATTTTCAAGGACCTATTTGCAAAAGCTTATAAAATTTAGGGTCAAATTACAATTTTCCAAAAAAAGAGGTCAAATTATAATTTTTATGTTACAGATATATTTTTAATTTTTTTTTGCACCTCTACTTTTAAAAATTACAATTTGACCCAAAATTTGAAAAAAAAATTACAAAAAGGCTCCTATCATAGTAACACAAGACCAAATATAGGATTACATTAGCTAAAATTTTATCCTTCCTATTCCAATACAATCTAATCCAACTTTCTAAGATTATCCTATCCAATACTATTCTATCTAATGCACCATGGGATGTTTTGTCCTTTCTTCTTTTCTTTTTCTATGGTTGTAGTTTAGGTTTTTTTTTTTTTTTTGGATGAGGTTGATTTCGAAACCCTAGTTATGATTATATACTTGATTTTCATAATTATTTTTTTTAATTTTTCAATTCAAATTTTTTTGTTCTTCCATAATAATGGTTCATGATTAATTTCTTGTTTTATTTGGATGCACAATAATATAGGACTTGAGAATTATCTATTGCTATATTAGAAATCTTAATTAGTAATTTTTTTTTTGTTTTTTAATCATTAGTAGCAAATTCTTTTCATTGTAGATCAACCCATTTTTTTCATCTTAATGCTTTAGTTAGGCTAAATTTAGACAGCTTGTTCTAGATTATTCATAGAAAAAGATTAAAATAAAGAGCTTTTTTTATTTAATGAAATAATAAGGAAAGATTACGATAGCGGAGCTTGTTATCATGTACAGTTGTAGTTTTGATAGAAAATTAGAAATAATTTTGTGATTAATTTTGTAGTAAATGTCTAGTAACGTAGAATAATCCTTTAAACTAGTTCATTATTATTGTTAACAATCTTTTAAATTATTGTTTTGCAATTATTTATTTATTTATGTTTTCTTTCAATTTAGTAATTTAGAATCAAACAACAAATTTTGTGTCTAATTTTTACATGTCTTAGCTTTTAGAGTTGATAACTAATTAATTAAAACCAATCGTCTGTGAGAATGACTTCTTGTTTGCTACTTCACTCAATAATGACCATATTTTAGAAAGGTTTAATTTGATACTCCATTTGAAACCTATCAAATTTTAGCACCACATTGTATGGGATTGTTTACATAATTAATTGGTTATTTCATTTTTGTTTTTCCCCTGTTACTTTAGTTTTTATTAATTTTTCTTCTTTGTTTTAAATCTTGTTTTCTTTTTTTTTTTTTCATGAAGTATTTTGGGATGTTCCATCTACAAGTACTCCCAAGTTTTACACAACAATATTTGGAGCCACTCTATGCTGCTTAAGGGCGATTCAATAACTTCGTAGAAAGATTTCCCCATTACAATTTTTCAAATTTGTCTTTCACTTTCTTCTTTTACAATAGATTGAATGATAAAACAAGAATCTAGGTAGATATTGGAGCTCTGGCAAATGGTAGTCACTTGTTCAATATATAAGAGTACAAAACTTGACTAGTATTACTTATTAAAAGACACAGTGGATTTAACTACCATTAGTATTTGATCCTTCACTGTAGGGTTAGAGTCACCAATGTCCTTCAATTATTCATCACCATGAATTTATGAACCAACCCATCAAACATCAAGAAGAAAAGATATTGAGCTTAAGAAAATAATAGCTCAATTGGAGAATTCTATGGTGAGGACTAAGATTTTTGAAATCCACACCGACTTTGCAAAGGAACTTGATGAACTATTGGAGCATCTTAGGGGAACAATTTTAGAAAGCCACCTAGAAGATGACATGGAATCTTCAATTATTTTGGTAATATTCAAATGATGAAAAATATGATGTGGCTTGGTGATAATGACTTAAACAACCAAGATTGGGAAAATAATTTGCATTATATGGATGCTTCACAAGAATTCCAGCCTCTAGACGTGATAAAGCGTAAACGAAAAGAATAAGACCCCTACAAAGTTATGTTTGCTAATACTTTGCAATCTTGGACACTAACTTGATCCATACTGATTTCAATTTGATGAATAGCACGACATCCATCCTACACCATGAGTGCTATGAAGATCAAATTATAAGAATGGTTATGGATAGCCAAAGTGGAGAGTGAAGAGCAATTAGAAAGGTTCCTACATAAGGAGGAGCCAAAAGAAGCATTGGTGGATGTAGAAAAATATAAGGTCATCAGTTTGTGCTCATCGATAGTGATAACATATACACCACCAATGGATCCTTACTTTTCGTTGATGCCATCTTTGCCATTTATACCCTCTACGAGCTAAAGTTGAAAATAAAGTTTTGCTTCCAAGCTTATCATTTTAAGTCATGCGTTGTTGGTATGGCATGAAAAGTTCTTCTTTATCTTGCTAAGCTTGAGGGAATTAATAATGAAAACCTATATATGATATTCTATGACACATTTTATGAGTAGAAAACTTGTTTGGTGAACGCTTCTCCAAGTCAAGTTGATGACATTAATTTAAGCGCTTATTGGGAGACAACCCAACAAATAGAGAGTACACCATAATCAAATTTGATTTTCTTACTAATCCTCCATTCTATCTTTTTATAGCTTTTTATTGTTTTGTTTGCATACATTGGACATAATGTAAGGATTAAGTGTAGAGAGAAGGATTTAGGATTTTAGGTTTTTTTGGTAGGTTTTTTTTTTATTTTAAAAAAAGGAAAAAAATAAAAGTAAGAATAAAAAATTTTTGTTTTAGTTTAGGTTTTTGAGTTTAAATATACCTTCCAACTTTTTGATGAAAACTAAGCTTTAAGGCTTATGGCTTTGATTGATGATGAGTATTGTTTTGAATATTAATGTTATTCTTTAGTTAATATGTTTTTATGTTGATTATACTCAAATTCTTTTTGCAAAATAGCCATGTTATTTGGTACAAAGACACTCATGTTAGAATGAGTAGATTTTTATACTTTCACTTTAACTATCATTTTGGTTTTGACATACAAGGTTAAAAATTAGAACTCTTTCAAAAGTCTTTTGAGGCAAATGACTAACTGTAAATCACTTGAAAAATGATTAAGGTACTAGAACTATAGCACCAAGACCAAACCAATAGAGCCACAATTGATGTTCCAAAGAGGACATCTCTCCTAGTAATCCAATTTGAGCCTTCATGTAGACGTTTTTCTTACCATATCTTTTTGCCTAACCTAAGCATAATTATATCTTCACCATTGTTCTAAAACAAGGAAGAGCTTATGAGACTTATTTCATGAACAAAGGAGATTTAGCAAGAAACTAGGTTAAAGATAGAAGAAAATAATGTAGAAAAATAAGATAGAGAAAAAGGAAGGGAAAATTGCTGAAAAGGGAGCTAAAGTCAAAAAGAGAAAGAGAGAGAGAGAAAGGAAAAGAAGAGAAAGAAATATATTATAAAAGAAAATACAAAAACAAAAACAAGAAAAGAAAAGAGAAAAGTGAAAAAAAATCGGAAAAAATCAAAAGAATAAGAGAAAAAATATGATAAATTATCTTGAGCTTTTTTAGCATAGTTTTTTTATCCTTCAAGTCCTTCTCAAGTTTTGGATCTTTAATAATCTTACGGATTTTGATATTACAATAATAATTAATTGTAGAAAATTAAATTACAAAAAAAACCTAAAAATTAAGTTACAAAAAACTTAACCCTTAATTTCGGGTGAATATTCTAATAAAATTAAAATAAACCATTAATCAAAGAGATCTTTGGAACCATATAATTAACTGCCAAATCTACCATCCATACATTCATCATTTATCACATAAATGAAATATAGGAACATAAATATTAATGCAAAAGTGCCTACCTATCATATACATACAATATACAGGAAAATATATATATTCAAAATCGAGTATCTCATTATCGACACTTATATTGATATATTCTATAGCTGGCTCTGATATCAATTGTTGGTAGTCTAAAATGATTTTAGCAAAAATAGCAAAAATGGGGTAGAAAGTACAGAACATATATAACAAAAATTTCTTAAAACTTTACAAAAGATGCTATAGATTATATGTATTTAACACTAAATAAATACATATGATTTCTGCTTACTAGTTGAAGCGATTAAGATGAGAAATTTCAACTAGAGATCACCATTCTTTATATGAAACCAAAGCCTTCCTCGCCTATCCTCGGCACCAGATGGAAGTACATGTGAGCATTATAAAGAATCAAGAGTTTCTAAAGGTCACACTTCTTATTTTTCTCACTTTCTAATCTTAATGCATGAGTTAAGCAGGTCTTGAGATGAAGAACACTTTTTCTTCTCTCTTTCTCTCTTTACACACATATGCAAGGGTTTTGGCAGAGTTTTTATAGTCTCTCCAAGACTCTCAATTACATGCAATATGAATGAGGAGACCTATATTTATACAGAATGGGAGACCCAATTAATTCTAAAAGCTTCTTTTATTTTAATTTTGAATATAACATATTTAATTGAAATAAAAGAGATTTTCTCCATTTTCTTGTCTGTAATAGGTGCCACCACATACAAATACTTTATCTGCGTATGGCACCAATTTGAGGAGAAAGGAGAGAGAAATCTACTTGTGACCTAATTTCATTTGTTTCCAAGTTTAAGTTTCTAATTTTGAATCAAATCACATTTATCTAAAATTATAAAGTTTTGAATATGGAGACTTAGTAAAAAAGTTTTGGACTACAAAGAGAACTTTTCCATGTGCTTGTGTACACCACACACAATGGGTAGGACCCACTGTGTGTCTTTCAAAACTAATTAACATCTATCATTAAATAATTTTATCATTTAACAATTACACATTAATTCATAATTAATTTATTTTTAGTGACATTTAATTTAAAATTACACTATTCTAAATTAATTAATTAAACTAATAATTCTACTTATCCAAACAATGTTTACAAGAATGGCAAGGCACTAATGAACCCATACTTTTAAGCTTCAATAAAACCAATATATTAATTAAACTATTTAATTAATATTTACTCTTTTATTAATTCTAATATTACTCTACTAAAAACTTCAAATTGCACTCTTAAAATTATAGATATAATTATTCATTTCTTAGAGTCGTCCATTTAATATAGTCATTACACATAAATTAATTCTTCATAAAAAATTTATTGTTAGAGCTAAGTAAAATCCATCAACCTCTCTAAGTACTACTTTTTTCTTGAGTGCTATTGATTGTTTAATGAATAATAAATTCATACACTTGATCACGAATTGAGCACTCATATTATTCAAGACCTGAATCAATATTTAAAGGAATTATTTATAGCTTCTCGTTATAGAAGGAATGGACTTTATCTTGTAATATTAACATTCTTGGCTGCTTACTTTATTATGCCTCCAAAATATAAGAGATAGAAATAGATTTTCGAATCCAACGAAGTAAATCAAAAGATATAGTTCTATTAATAGGAGTTTTCTAATAACTCAGAATTAAGATCATTTTATATATGACCATTGGTCGATATGATTAGAACTTAATATATCTATCAAAAATTATTAGTTGTTCGTATCACATCATGTTTCGGACCTACATAATTTCATCATGTACAGTGCATATGACTCACTATACTAACGACTCAGATAAGACCATTCCTTTTTTAATGGAAATGACCTACACTAGTGCCAGTCCAAATCTTTTTTTTTTTTTACTACACTATACAAAATCTATTACATGTCTCGTTGGGTGGTCAAACCCACCACATAGGAGCAAGAACCCCTACATGTCTAAATGACAGAAGATGTAAATTCTTTGAGCTGAAAGTAAAGCATCAATTTAGAAAAGGTTGAATGATTAATTATATTAATTAATTATATACTACTGGCCATTTTAATATTTAAGATTATATAGTCAATTATGAAATTTTAATCATATTCATAAAGTATTCATAATACATGCACACAAATATACCAAAAAATTCACATTATTTATCTATTTATAACTCTGTCCTTCACAAAACATCATATGCTTTGAGAGCATCTATCCTAATACTAGATTTGTATTTTGTATTTTTACTTTTTTTTACTTTATTTTGACACACCTTTTTTTAAACAGCTTTGGGATGAAATTTCTTAAATTGGTGCTTACTTATTTATATTTATAGTAGAAACTTTGTTTTATTTTTTTTAAAGAGAGTGAAAATCTTAAGATGTAATTGAGAATGTTATTCTAATTAATTTTTGAAAATAAAAGAAAGTGTTAATTGCATAACTATTCCTCCTATTTTTAATTATTTCTCAATTTATCCTCTATTTTTGAAAGCTATGAAAGTATCCTTTGAATTTCAAAAATTTGTTTCAATTTCCTCCCTCGTAAGGTTTTTGAATTGAAAAAATAGAGATAAGGCAAAGATATCCTTATTAGGTTGAATTAGTTTCTAAACTATATTTTTCTTTTTAAGAAAAATATTTTAATATTCAATAAGTCATAAAACTTAATTTTTTTTTTTGAATTTTGATGTCTTTTTTTAGGATTTTTTGTTCTTAAATTTATAAAATATTTTTCATAATTGTTTAAGGGTATTTATATTGTTTTATCTAATTTTTTCTATTCACAAGGATAAAATTAAAATAATTTTTTTAAACTTAAAAGATAGGTTATAATTTCTAAAAATAGAGGAATAAATTGAAAATAGCTAAAACTATAAGGTATAATAAGAAATAATATACTGAAGACATATATAGTATAAAAGTATTGATTTTAGTGAATAGTCCTTTTAAATAAAGTTTCCAAACATATTTGGGAAACATGGGAAAATTTTAGAAAGTTTATGAAAAAGAACCCTTACATGATTTTTATTTTTCTCCATTTTGTTTATATTTTATTAAGGTAATAAGAGACCAGCTAATATACTTTTACACTTTGCAAAAGCGTGCTTTTCACTTTGAGAGCATTTGTTTTTCTTTTTTCTTTTTCTTTTTAAATAAAACAAAGCGCATCATGTCAATATTATTTAAATTGAGACTTTTTAATCTTCTATGCATAAATTTTTACACCAATAATCTGTGCAGAAACTTCTCCATTTTTTTTTTAAAAACTACAAAAGTGCATTTGTCTTTCTTTGAAAAAAAAAAAAGCATGTTGTTTTAGAGTTCTTAACTCGTGATATCAATATAATTTAAATTGAGATTTTTATCTTCTATGCATAACTTTTTACACCAATAATCTGTGCGGAAACTTCTCAAACTTTTTTTTCAAAAACTTTTTTTTGAAATTGGTAATTTGTATTCCATATTAAAGAAATGCAGACACCAATATAGGCCTCTGTATAGAATGACACTTAACCTCAACAAATGACTGGTTCCACAGTAGAGTTTAATAGCAGACAAAGGTTGAATAAACATGCGCTTGGTTTCCACAACTACAAAACACATAGACACATCAAATATCGAGTACCCAAGTGCCTCTTTCAAACAAACCTTGACAATGGATGGAAAGCTCTAATTGGTCGAAAAGAAGGAACCTACAATGCTGAGGTCAATACTACCATCGCAAGGAAACACCTCTTGCAAGACAAACCTAACAAAATGACCACAAACAGAAAACGAGGAGATTTGGATTTGATTTACACCAAGACATTTGATGTGATTTTTGGTAGTTTTTCATCTTTTGAACATTTGATTCAAAAATGCCATTTATATTATTTCTTTTATTGCCAAAAATAAATAAATAAATTAACTTTCTCATAACGCAAAAATGCAACAAACTCTTTAAAGAAAAAGAAAAATAAACCCTTAATCAAATCCATTTCCTTTTTAATGTAAAGGAAATAGTTAACATACGAAATTCAGAATTGGAGAGTTAGGTGTCGAAAAACTTGGAGTGTCTGGCATTTTTTATTCAAAAGAGATTATGGACAAGTTAGTTATTGAGCAAGCTTTTCTTTTTTTTTTTTTTTTTTTTTTTTTGTAAGTTTGGGGGACTTAGATCACAGATGAAAATCGAGTACCCAAACCCTAAGAGCATAAAAGTTTGGAACCTATGACAATTTTTTTATTAAAAGGGAACAATCATGGTCGAAATTGTTCTTTTTCTTTAACGGTAGCTATTGTTATTTTAATCATTGAATCAACTTTTCAATAAATTGATTTGTGAGTATTTACATTAAAAATTTGTAATGCATAATACAGAACTGCTTCTAGTCATAAATCAAACCGATAAGAGTTTAATCTAATGGTTAAATAATAGTATATAAATGTAAGAAAAAAGCAAAGTTCTTACCACAAGTTTTGCCCAATAGTAATAAAGAGTGTTTTAATAAGATATGAAAAAATACCTAGTAAGAAGATGTAGTTCTTAACCACTTGGGTCAATCAAACCTTGCTAAATTATCACTTCCTTGATTTAGAATGATTCTCTCAATTAAAAGTTGTATGCTACTTTGATTTTTTTTATATTGTTATTATACTTTACAAATAAATATTGTCATTTTAAACATTAGGTTGATTTTTCATAGCATGATGTACGAATATTTACATCAATAATTTACAGTGCGTAACATAAAACTTCATTAAACCATAAATTAAAAATTTTAAAAATTAATCAACTGTTAAACGGAATTCTTATGGTCCACTCCACCAGTGGAGTACGTTATTTTAATATCGGATTAAGATTTTAACACTCTAATATACAACTGTCCACATTAAAAATTTACAATATGCAATATAAATTGCTTTTAGTTGCATATCAGAACGTTGTAAAATTAATCTAATGGTTAAAACAATATGTTACATTGATGGTCTAAAATTGCTTTTTTTACTGTAAGGATTCCCGCTACTAAAATATTAATATCTAATAATAAAAAAAAAAAATTGCCAGAAATCATTGCCCACCTAGGAATTTTTCCATTGCGAAATCTTCTAGTAGATAGTTAAAATCATTAAATTTAATTAAAATTATTTTTTTATATAAATCTAACAATTAAAAGATAAACAGGCATTGATGGTATCTTCTTTGGTTCCTACACTTACCCACCTGCCTATTTTAAAGTTTCGGGCACCAACCTGCATAGTAGCAGCCGAATTTTTCTGACTGACAGAACAAAAAGAGAGAAAAAGAGGGGCAAAGGCTGATTTATTTGTTATCTTTTTTTTTTCTTTATTTAAAAGATGATTTTACTATGATGAGACCACGTTGTATGGGAAAATGGGAACCTTTTCTTTCCACACTTTTGACTTTTCTTTTATTTTTTTTCTTTTCTTATTATGTGTCCAGTGTCAATTGGACCACGTCTGAGTCTTAGAGGTTGAATTCAAAGCAGCGAAAGCTGCCTTTTGGTCCTGTATTTTGGGCGGCAGCAACATGCATAATCGGTCAAATGTTAAGGTCCCAAAAATTTTAGCTTTTCTTTTCTATTAAAGGCCACAAAAGATAGGGTAAAAAGAAGGTGATGCTTTCTACAAATTTCTTTGGAGTATCCCTTCCACACATGAGACACACCATATGCCTCGGACGAATTTGACATCACCTGCTAGCACTTTTCTTTTGCATGAAAGAACATAACCCTTCACACGCTTATTTACGGTTATAATTTTAACAATAGTTATGACTAATGTGGTCAATATATCTGAAAAAGGTGTGACTCTTAGTAATAGTTATTGGCAATAGTTGCAACCCTTGATGGAAGGGATACCTATAGATCCATATATAAAAGTAGAATGGCATTGGATCCCTATTCCCAAAAAATTTCTTCATATAATACACCATCTATATACATTGCTTAGGTGTAGAAGAACCCAAAACACTCTAAAATTCATCCATTGCAGTCCCAACAAGAACATCAATTGCTGGAGGTTAGATTTCCCTTTTGTTATTTTTCTGCTTTAATTTGATCTATGATATACAATTTGGTTATATGCATAGTTTAGATCATTAAGGATTTCTTACATTGGTATCAAAGCATTTGTTTGCCTTTGCCTTGGTGTGAATTTGTTGGTTTGAATGACTTTTGTTTTTTGACATTCTGCAAAACGGCTACAAAACAAACCAAAATTTTGAAAAATTATTTTAGACAATTTTTGATGAAAAATAAGGTTAGGGATCATTAAGTAATTGGATTTCTAACAATTCTGTGCTTTTAAATGAGAATTTTGGTGTACATAAGGCTTAGAAATACATGGGTCGCCAACTAGGTCGTAACTGGATCGAACAAACCCAAAATCTTTTGCAAATTGATTTAAACAAATTTTTTATGCAAATTAATGTTAGAAATCATTAGAAATTAGATTTCTATGATTTCTAGTTTTTAAAACATCGTTTTGGTGTCTAGGAGGCTTAGAAATGGACGAATCTAAAAGTTGGATCCATTTGGGTCCGTTTTGGGTCAAATAGATCCGGTTCAAGTTTTAAGACGGCAAAAAATGACATGTCATTTGACAGATGAGAAGGCTATCAGTCATTATGTAAACAGCATGTCATTTTTCCTTTAGAAAGAAAAACGACATGCATTTTCCTCGATTGGGCTGCCTTTCATATTGTAAAACGACATGTTGTTTTCTTTTTTTCTTTTTTCTTTTTTTTGCTCATTAAGGGCAAAACGACATGTCGTTGTTTGAGTAGAAAATGTGCATTTTTTTTAATGACTCATCGTTTCTCACTAGAATTTGTTTTTTAATTCTGTTTTGCATTTTTACGGAAATTGAATATGAAATTTTGCAATAATTTTAAAATTTGATATTTTGCAAAATTTAGTAATTAGCATTTCTAAAATAAAATTATGTAAAAGCCAAAATCTTTTATTTGCATTTAGTAATGCCTATATTTTTTTCATAATTAATCTTGTATGTATCATTAAATTTTGTCATAAATTGATGCATGCAATTTTTCTGAATATTTATGCATGAAATTAAATGTCAAGTGATTTGTATAATTTTTAATTGGTTGGAGAGTAGCCATAAAATCTTTAATTATGCAAAATTATACATTAAGTGTTTTGATCACATATAGTATAATGACATTAGTTGTGATTAATCATATTTAATATAATAAATTTTATCCCACAAGAATTTTTATTATATTTGTATGATTAATTAGGGTGAAATATCAAATTATTTTTCTTAATTCACCCACATGGATCAAGAAATGGAATATAATTTGATAGTTTCATTATAAGGTTATATATGAATCTATTTGAATTAAAAATTTAGCCCACAGGCAATTTTTATGTCATTGATTCATATTCTTATGCCATGATTTACATTGGTAAACATGATATATCGTTATTAGCCTCAATTTTGTGACATAAGCATGTATGTTTAATTTTATGTAGTTATACAACATGTGAATTACTCTAATTTTAAATGTGACAATCCTGAATTAAAGGGTGATAACTATAAGGTTTGGAAGGAGAAAATTCTCCTTTATTTGGGATGGATGGGTATTGATTATGCTATCCATAAAGATGAACCACCTACTATTACTGAAACTAGTCAACCAGATGCTGTTGATTGATGTGAAAAATAGGAGCGATCTAGTCGCCTCAATGTAATGTTCATAAAGACCAAGATCTCTACTGGTATTCGTGGTTCTGTTGATCAACATAATAATGTCTGGGGTTTGCTGAAGGCTACTGATGAGTGGTTTGAGTCTTTAGACAAGGGATTAGCTAACACCCTGATTATGAAATTCTCATCCATGAAGCTTACTAGTATTCATGGTGTGCATGAGCACATCATGCAAATGAGGGATATTGCAGCTCTATTAAAGATTCTTAAAGTTGATATGTCTAAATCTTCCCTTGTACATTACATTCTAAATACTCTTTCACAACAGTATGCACCTTTTAAGATCTCTTACAACAAACATAAGGAGAAATGGTCAATCAATGAACTTATGACCATGTGTGTTCAAGAGGGAGGTAGACTAACTATAGAGGGAGGAGAGAATGTGAATCTGGCAACACAAGGAAAGAGCAAGAATCAAGCCAAGCATAAACGAAAAGGTAAAATACTAACCCAAGATGATATCAAGAAGGAACCCAAATGCTTCTTCTATAAGCAGAGAGGGCACATGAAGAAAGATTGCCCTAAGTTTAAGAGTTGGCTTAAAAAGAAAGGTAAACCAATCTCATTTGTTTGTTATGAATCGAATATGGTTGATGTTAGTCGTAACACATGGTGGATTGATTCTAGTTCTACAATCCATATTACAAATTCCTTGCATGGTTTGCAAAACCTAAAGAAGCCAGTGGCAAGTGAGTAGTGCATCTATTTTGGGAACAAGATGCGTTCTCACATGGAGGCAATAAGAACTTACAATTTAACTTTGAGTAGTGGCTTTGTTTGAGTTTTAGAAATGACCTTTTATATTCCCAATTTCTCTAGGAATTTAATTTCAATTTCAAGACTTGTACCTTTTGGATATTCTTTTAACTTTTCAAATACTATTTTTAGCTTATTTTTTAAATCTGAACTTGTTGAGACTAGTACATTATTTGATGGTCTTTTTCGAATTAATTTACAAAATGATCCTGAAACGTTTTCACAAGCCATGAGTTGTAAGGAATCTGACTAATGGTATAATGCCATGATAAAGGAGATGAATTCTATGGCTTCTGAGTCTGGGATCTTATTGAGTTACCTGATAGTGTAAAAGCCATTGGATGCAAATAGGTCTTTAAGACAAAGAAAGACTCATTGGGCAACATTAAGAGATATAAGGCTATACTTGTTACTAAAGGATTCACTCAAATAAAAGGAATCGATTATACAGAGACTTTTTCTTTTGTATCTAAGAAAGATTCTCTTCATGTAATTATGGCTTTGGTTGCCCATTTTGATTTGAAATTACATCAAACAGATGTGAAAATGGTATTTCTCAATGGTGATATAGAGGAAGAGGTTTACATAAAACAAACAAAAGGATTCTCCTCTAGTGATGGTAAGCACTTGGTTTGTAAGCTTAAGAATCTATATATGACTAAAATAGGCCTTTCCTCAGTGGTATTTAAAATCCCATGATGTTATCTCTTTTTTTGTTTTTGTAGAGGACATCATGGATCAATGTATATACCAAAAAGTTAGTGGGAGAAAACTCTGCTTTCTTGTTCTATATGTGGATAATATTCTACTTGCAACCAATGATAAGGGGTTGCTACATGAGGTGAAAGAATTTCTCTCTAAGAATTTTGATATGAAGGATATAGGTGAAGCATCTAATATCATTAGCATTAAGATTCATAAAGATAGATCTCGACGCATTTTAGGTTTCTCCCAGGAGACATATATCAATAAGGTTTTGGAGAGATTTTGGATGAAAGATTATTCACCGAGTGTAGCACCTATTGTGAAAGGTGATAGGTTCACTTTGAACCAATGTCCAAAAAATAATTTTGAAAGGGAACAAATGAAAAACATTCCATATGCTTCAGTTGTTGGAAGCCTGATGTATGCTTAGGCCTGTATAAGACTTGACATTGTATTTGTAGTGGGAATGTTAGGAAGATATCAAAGTAATCCAAACATTGACTACTAGAGGGTTGCAAAGAAAGTGATGAGGTACTTTCAAGGTGCAAAGGATTAGACTTTGTATAGATGAACTGACAATCTAAAGGTCGTTGGCTATGCATATTTATACTTTACTGGCTACATTGATTCTCGTAAATCAACATTAGGTTATATCTTTAAGCTAGCTAGTGAAGCTGTATCTTGGAGAAGTGGAAAGCAAACCTTAGTTGCTACTTCCACTATAGAGGCTAAGTTTGTTTCTTGTTTTGAGGCTACTTCACATGGTGTATGGTTGAAGAGTTTCATGTCTGGGCTTAGAATTATGGATTCTATTTCTAGGCCATTGAAGATATATTGTGACAGTTCAGCTGCTATTTTTATGGCTAAGAACAATAAGAGTGGTAGTCAAAATAAGCACATCAACATTAAGTATTTAGCCATTAGAGAATGTATTAAGGATAAGAAAATGGTCATTGAATACATTAGTACTGAACTGATGATTGCCAATCCTTTGACAAAAGGCATGCCACCAAAGAGTTTTAAGGATCATGTAGTTAGGATGGGACTTGGTTCCATGATGTGATTTGCTTGTACATACAATTATTATGTATTTGAATCTCTTATTCAATTGTGATGGTTTTCTCATTCATTTATATGCATATTCAGTCATTTTAAGAAAATATATTTAAGTTGGACCTAAAATAAACAGAGGGTTTATTCATTAAGTTATGTTACAATATAAGGGTTGATATTAAGAGATAAAATGCATTGTAATACATGAAAGATAATACTCGCTCTTAAGAGGACCTATGGCCATGATTCATGTGTTTGTTTCTTAAATAAAGTGTTGACAGAATTTTTCATAAGATATATTGACCAAGTGGGAGAATGAAAGAATATAACCATTCACATGGTTATTCATGATTACAACCTTTAGCAACAGTTGTGACTAATGTAGTCAATATATCTATAAATGTTGTGACTCTTGGTAACAGCCATTGGCAATAGTTGCAACCATTGATGGAAGGGGTGCCTATAGATCTATATATAGAGGTAGAATGGCATCGGGTCCTTATTCCTAGTAATTTCTTCAAATAATACACCATCTATACAAATTGCTTAGAAGACCTATTGTCATGATTCATGTGTTTGTTTCTTAAATAAAGTGTTGACGGAATTTTTCATAACATATATTGACCAATTGAAAGAATGAAAGAATATAACCATTCACAGGGTTATTCACGATTACAACCTTTAGCAACAGTTGTGACTAATGTAGTCAATATATCTATAAATGTTGTGACTCTTGGTAACAGCCATTGGCAATAGTTGTAACCCTTGATGGAAGGAGTGCCTATAGATCTATATATAGAGGTAGAATAACATTGGGTCCCTATTCCTAGAAATTTCTTCATATAATACACCATCTATACAAATTGCTTAGGTGTAGAAGAACCCAAAATGCTCTAAAATTTGTCCATTGTAGTCTAGAGGTTAGATTTCTCTTTTGTTATTTTCCTACTTTAATTTGATCTATGATATGCAATTTGGTTATATGCATAGTTTAGATCATTAAGGATTTCTTACATTACTCATACTAGCACTGGCTATCATTAGTTTTTTTTTTTTTTTAATTTATTGAGCTTTTGATAACATAAAATTTTTAGAACTATCTAATCTTGTTTGTTCGAAAATATTCATATAAATTCTTTAAAAAAAAAAAAGGAAAATATTTACAACCCCTAGTGTCACAAATAGGGTCCAGTTTGGGTTTCATAGGGAAGCAAAACGGATCGAGCCTAATAGAAAGAGATAGAAGACATCGTAAGCCTATTTTCAACAACCCAAATAAGGTTAGTAGAGAGATTAGAAAAATATGTCAAACTAATAGAGGAATAAAAAAAGGTTATAACCATTTTG
Organism: Artocarpus hirsutus; assembly: GCA_946598075.1. Lineage (NCBI taxonomy): Eukaryota > Viridiplantae > Streptophyta > Magnoliopsida > Rosales > Moraceae > Artocarpus > Artocarpus hirsutus. Next base: position 17,515 of record CAMOHE010056097.1, on the reverse strand, counting down.
ATACCTTTTTTTTTAGAGAAATATCATATTAGTGCTTGCTATTTAGAAAATATTAAAAAAATATAGTTTTCAAAATTTTATTTTAGCACCTTTAGCTCATTTTTTAAGTGAAATTTCCATTTGACCCATTTATTAATGAACTCCAAATTAAATTTGTAAAACTATAACAGAAAATCAAAACAATAGATTAAAAAAGTCATCAAAGAAAATGGTTTTTGGATTCAATAATAAAAGGGTAAGTTAAAAATTTCACATCATAAAACATGGGTTTAGAGTACCAAAATAAAAGTTTAAAAAACTATAGCTTAGTCTTTTGATATTTTCTAAACAACAAAGCCTCAATATGATGTTTCCTTAAAATACATAATATCAAAATGATAAAAATCTGAATGAAAATTAAGATTAATACATCAAATTCTAAAAAAAAAAAGGTTTAAAAATAGGCCATCTAGGTCTAATCTAGATAACAAAACACCAAAAATCCCAAAATACCTCAAGTTAATACCCAATACTAAGAAACAAACCAAAAATCTTTATTGAATTTAGGGGGAAAAACCTAAGGATAAAGCACAGAAACAAAAAATAAAAAACTAAACATGGCATATTATTTATTACACTTTGGTAAATAGACTATTTACTTCTAATAGTTTGAAAAGTTGACCTATTTACTACAGTTTCCCTATAAAGAGAAGTTGTAATAAACGATAATTTTTTAAAAAATTAATTATAGTAAATAGCGTATTTAAAAAATATTTATAGTAAATAGCAATTTTATAATGTGAATAATTTATTTACCTCCTTATTTATAGTGTAAGTAATTCTTATTTACACAAATGATTTCAGGTGTAAATAATTTATTTACCCATTTGCTTGTTGATATCGTAAATCTACTATTTACTACAACTTTTTATAACCTAATATTTATTTCAAAAAGTTTTAAAAATATGCTATTTTTTCATTCTCTCTTGTCAAAAATGAAAAAAAATAAAAAAATAAAAAAAAACTTCTTTCTTTTATGGGTTATAGTTTCAACATTTTAAGTTTCAAATGACTACACAACTAACAAAGATTGAGGATTTGTAAATTGTACGCCAGGTTCTCACCATTTGGGTTGACTTTTGTCGCTTAGAAAAAACTCTTCTATAGAGACCAAATTACCACAGTTTTTATTTAAATATATTTCCTTCTTCTTTTTCTTCTTGTTTTATTTTTCATTTGTTTTTCTCCTTCTTCTAAAACTACCATTAGATTCTCCTTCTCTTATCCGTCACTTTGTTGCTTTACCATGCTTCTTTTTTAGTGCCAATGACAGTAACCTTCTCATGTAGAACATCACATGAGCACAGAGAGATCACGTATGTATGTGTCAACACGTCATTATGGATCCCTTCATGGCCTTTTTCTTTTTTTCCCCCCTTTATGATCTTTGTGGTTTTTTTTTTCCTCTAAATTTTTTGTGATTATTTCGTGCTGTTATTCATATATTTGGATAAGAAATAAGTATTTTGGCCTTTCTGTATTTTGAAAAATATTTTGGTAAAACAATTGGAAGAAAAATGGTTTTCAACTTCTGGTTAGCTGAATTTTGATATCATAGTGGACTACCCCACATATCAAAATACGATAACGTTGTTTACTAGTCTGCTTCTGTTGGCTGCTAAAACTTTTGGTATCACAATAGAGTACCTCCAAGTATATAGCAACCATAAAATACTGCAGCATATGAGAGCTTTATGCTGTAGCATATTTTTGCTTTACAATATAGAATGTAAGAGCTTTATACTGTTCGAGTTGAAATTGAGTATACTTAACACCACATAAGATACCGATAGTTTCCTAACGACAACTACAAATGTCACACTAGGATACCAATGATCTCATAAATTCCCCCACGAAGGAAAGCAAAGGAAGTATTGGCGGGCCGCTCAGAAGATACCATAGATCACCGCATGCACGAAGATTCTTACTCACACATTCATATGAGAAACGAATATTAACGATTTATTTGTAACTTTTTGTTTAGAGAATCAGTGAAAGAACTGTTGGAATTAAAATATGAAATACAATGGAAAGAATAGATCGTTGATAAACAAAAATTTTCTGAAAACTTTATTCATCGGAAATAGATATATAATTTTAATTAACAATAGAAAGCTTTGGGAATTTTACTAACCTTTTTGAAGACTATCAGGGTATCTTAGCTTTTCTCTTTGATACCACGATCTTTCAATCCAGGCCTCCACACCAATGGAAAGATGAGTGGGCGTCAAACTGCAAGAATTAATTTTTCTCACACTTTTCTAAATCTGTAATGTACTCAACACATGAGATATCAGACCTTTTTTTTTAGAGAAGAACTCTCAGTTTTTCTCTCTGAGTATTTTGCAAAAGTTACGTAAATGAAAAAAACTCTTGAGATAACTATTATCTCTCCTTTTTTATATATGAGCCATTAGTAATTTTTCAATTAAATTTAAATTAGAAATAACCACTATATCAGATATATGAGAAAAGGATATATTTTGTATGATTCTAACCTTTTTTCCCTTCCCTTTTTTTTTCTTAAAACGAATAAAAAAAACGTTTAACTTTTTAATATATATATATATATAAGTTAAAGTTTACATAAAGTAAACTTCCTTATTTTTTTTTTAATGAATCACTAATTGATTCGTATTATATATATAATATATATATATAAAGTAAAACGTCAACAAATGTAAACGTTTGTTTATATTAATATATATATATATATATTAATATATTATAAAATCTTATATATATAAATAAAAAGATTTGGTTCAAAACCATATATAAATATATATCTCTAAATCTAAATACAAAAATAAATCAAATATATTTAAGAATAGATTTTAAAATTAATCAATTAATTAATTAACTAATGCTCAGTTAAATGTGACAACATTTATCACATTATATTATGTATCATAGAAAATATTTTTCTGTATCACATTAATATCTCAAGTGTGAAATAATTAATTCAGAATTCAATAATTCTAAATTAAATATGTATAATTCATTCTATGCATTAAATCTAATATAGTGTTTTAGAGGTGGCATTGGGGACCTATGGACCTATAACCCAAGCTCCAATAAATTTGACAATTAATCAAACTCTTTAATTAATGTACCAAATTTATTAGTTTTAGTGTTACTCTACTAAAAATCTGAATCTAACTCTTGAGTTTATAGTAAAATTACTCAAAGAAAATTAGCGAGTAGTCTATTGATATAATCATTACATATAGGTCAATCCTCCATAAATAGTTCATAATAAGAGCTAGGTTCAATTTCTGTTTACCTCTCTTATTATATCTTTATCCTTGAGTTTCAATAATTCTCTAATAAACAGTTAATTTATAATCTTATCATGAACGAGCGCTCTATTGTTCAAACCTTGAATTATCATTCAAGAGAACTATGTTTCTAACTTCCATAGGGAAGGAATGGATTCCATATCTGTATAATATTATTCTTAGTCATTTATTACATTATGTTTCGAAGATGCTAAGTTATGATCTGTGCTAAGACAAATCTTACCAAGCAAATCAAAAAACATAATGTCATAAACAGGAGTCTAATAAATACTCAAGATTAAGACTGTCAAATATAGGATCATCATAGTGATAAATTTGAATACTCTATTTGTAACGGATGATTATTAGAGATTCATGATTTATCTGGTCTAGCCCTATATAATCTCATTATATAAAGTACCTCCAATCCAATGTCTGTACATTAATAGTCCGGATAATGACTATTTCATTCTAAATGAAATTGGACCGTACTTGCAATATTTAAATAAATATCCCAAACTTTAATTAATTATTATGGACTATTTAGATTATTATCTATAAATTTAATCCCTAAGCATATAACACTTATATGCTAAGTTTATAGTCACATAAATAATCATGGAATTTTCTTGATGTTTATAAATGTATTCATAATACATATAAGCAACCAAAATAATGATAAATGTCACTTTATTTATTTATTATCAATATGCACAATGTCATAGCTTTTAGGGCATCAAACCCAACAATCTCCCACTTGTCCTAAAGCAGGTGAGATATGTCTCTAAGACCTAAGCCTTCCAAGTGTGCCTCAAAGCTCTTTGCAGGTAACGTCTTGGTGAAAGGGTCGATAAGGTTGTTTTTCGACGCTATCTTTACAACTTTCACATCGCCTTGATGTACTATTTCTCTAATCAAATGATATTTTCTCTCTATATGCTTTACTCTTTTGTGGCCTCTAGGTTCTCTTGAATTTGCCACTGCACCACTTTTATCACAATACAGTATGAGTGGTTTATCCATGCCAGAAACTACTTCTAGATCATTTAAGAACTTACAGGGCCAAACAGCTTCTTTAGCTGCTTCACAAGCAGCTACATATTCAGCTTCCATAGTTGAATCAACAATTCAAGATTATTTAATGCTTCTCCAAACTATGGCTCCACCACCAAAAGTAAACACTGATCTAGATGTAGATTTACATGTGTTTTTGTCTGATTGAAAATCAGAATCAGTGTATCCATTGGGAATCAAATTCTCACCGGAATATACTAGCATATAGTTTCTCATTCTCCTGAGATACTTGAGAAAATGTTTAACCGCTAACCAATGATCTAATCTTGGGTTGGATTGATATCGACTGACTATACCCACCACATAGCAAATGTCAGGTCTTGTACACAATATGGCATACATTAGACTTCCCACTGTAGATGCATAGGGTACCCGTCTCATGTTTTCTTCCTCTTGAAGTGTTTTCGGACACTGCTCTTTTGAAAGATAAACTCCATGACATGTCAGTAAATTACCTTTCTTGGAGTTTTGCATCAAAAATCTAATAAGCACTTTATCGATATACGATGCCTGAGATAGCGCCAACAGTTTGTTCTTATGATCTCTTACGAGTTGGATTCCAAGAACATAACTTGCCTCTCCCAAATCTTTCATTTGGAATTGGTTAACGAGCCATTTCTTTACATTAAATAATACGCCTACATCATTCCCAATGAGTAGGATATCTTCTACATAAAGAATTGAGAAGGCCACCTTCTTATATTTGATGTACTTGTATGCACAAGGTTCATCAATATTTTGATCGAAACTATAAGATTTGATTGCCTCATCAAATCTCAAGTTCCAAGATCTTGAAGCTTACTTGAGTCTATAGATAGACCTCTACAACTTGCAAATTTTTTGCTCTTGACCTTTGACTATAAACCCTTCTAGATGCACCATATAGATGCTTTCCTCAAGATAGCCATTCAAAAAGGCAGTCTTGACATCCATTTGTCATATCTCATAACCAAGACAAGCAGCAATGGATAAAACAATCCGAATGGATTTAAGCATAGCTACAGGCGAGAAAGTTTCTTCATAGTCAACTCCCTCCTTTTGGGTATAACCCTTTGCCACAAGCCTAGCTATGAAAGTCTCAAATTTCCCATCCACTCCTCTTTTCTTCTTATAGATCCACTTGCACCCTATGGGTTTTATCCCTTCAGGTAGGTCTACAAGTTCCCAGACTGAATTGGAGTACATGGACTCCATTTCAAGGTTCATAGCCTCCAACCATTTCTCCTTCTCAGAATCTTCCATTGCATCATGATATTTCAATGGATCATCCTCACCATTATCAGAGATAGCAACATATGCTTCTCCAATTTCTCTATAGCGAGCAGGTGGTCTCACAACCCTCCCATTACGTCGAGGTGGTATAACATTCTGATCTGGAGATGTGGTCTCCTCGTTTTGACCTTCGACAATGGTTGTCAATGGCAGTCTAATCTGATCAAAAAGTAACTCTTCAAGTACAACTTTGCTACGAGGTTTATAATTTGTCATATAATCATTCTCGAGAAAAGTGGCATTTGTCGATACAAATACCTTCTTTTCTTGTGGACTATAAAACAAACCTCCCCTCGTTCCCTTTGGCTATCCCACAAACAAGCATACTTTAAAACGTGGTTCCAGCTTCTTGGTCTTTCCTTTCAGTACATTTGCTGGACAGCCCAATATACTGATATGTCGTATACTAGGTTTGCGACCATTCCATAACTCTAAAGGTGTTTTTGGAATAGACTTAGATGGAACTATGTTTAGAAGATATATTGTAGTTTGTAGTGCATATCTCCAAAATGAAGTGGGTAATGATGAGTAGCTGAGCATGGATCTCACCATTTCAAGCAACGACTGAATTCTTCTCTCTACAACACCATTTTGTTGTGGTGTTCCAGGTGCAGTGAGTTGTGATCGAATACTATGTTCTATCATATAGTCCTTAAATTTAGTATCAAGGTATTCTCCTCCTCGATCAGATCGAAGACTCTTCACCGTCTTTCCTAAGTGCTTTTAGCTTCCGCTTAGAATTCTTTAAACTTTTCAAAAGTTTCAGATTTCCTTTGCATTAGGTATATGTAACCATACCTTGAATAATCGTCAATAAATGTGACAAAATATTCATAGATCTACCCTACAGTGGCAATTTTGAGTTAAGTTGTTAAAATATGAAATAGTAGGTCACATTCATAAGGATATAATTAAATTGTTAATTATATTTTGACCAAATATAAACGGTTGTTAATAAATATAGAAAATATGAATATTTTGAATATATTTATTAATTGAGAATGTCTCAATTCAATTCATAAATGATTTGACCTACCCTACGGTGATACTTTATTTATTAAAATTGAATGATCGTGGAATTAGTAAAATATTTTTTTTTGTGTTTTTCAAATACATCATGCATCATGTTTACTATTCCAAAACATATATTTATGATGTTTATGCAACCATTTAATTTATGTTATTTTTTTATTTATTACAGCAACAATGTCTAATCCAATCATCGCTATTCTCTCAAATGAAAAATTAACCGGAGATAATTTTGGCAAGTAGAAGAGTAACATAAACATTGTGCTAATTTGCAAAAATTACAATTTGTCCTGACGGAGGAATGTCTTCCATCGCCTACTGCCAATGCTTCTCGTAATGTACGAGAAGTATATGATCGTTGGATCGACGCAAACAACAAGGCCTGCTGTTTTCTTTTGGCTGGCATGTCTGACGTGATTAGGATGAAGCACGAAAGCATGGAGACTGCTTATGAGATAATGCAGTCTCTACAAGACATGTTTGGCAAACCTTCTGAAAGGGCACGCCACGAAGCCGTTAAGGCGGTAATGAATGCCAAAATGAAGGCAGAGATTTCGGTTAGAGAACATGTTCTCAACATGGTTAACTATCTCTATGAGGCCGAGGTGAACGGGGCTTTCATAGATGAAGCCACATAGGTGGGGATGATTTTAGAAACCCTCTTCCCTGCGTTCCTTCAGTTCAAAAGCAACTTTTTCATAAATAAGCTAAAATATAATATGACTGAGTTGCTTAATGAGCTACAAACCTTCGAGTCTATTTCAAAAGAAAAGACTAAAGAAGGTGAGGTAAATGTTGCAGAAGCTCAACCCTCCCAAAAGAACAAGAAAAGGAAGAAGACTGAAGGAAGTGGTAAGTCTAAAAATGGTGGGCAACCTAAGAAGAACAAAAGCAACAACAACAAAAAGAGCTCAAACTAAAAGAAGCCTAAAGGAAAATTTTTCCACTGCGGCATAGTTGGGCACTAGAAGAGAAACTGCAAGAAGTATCTTCAGGAGCTCAAAGAAAAGAAGAACAATGGTAAATCAGATTTACTCGTTTTAGAAGCTTGTTTAGTTGAAGATGATATTTCACCTTAGATAATTGATTCAGGGGCAACTAACCATGTTTGTTCTTCTTTGCAGATGATTAGTTCTTCAAGGGAGCTTGCCGACGGGGAACAAACGATGAGAGTGGGAACGGGAGAGGTTGTTTCAGCAAGAGCAGTGGGAGTTATTAAACTTTATTTTAGAAATAAGTTTTTAATTTTGAACAATGTTTATTACATTCCTTGTTTTCATAGAGATTTGATTTATGTTTCCAGGTTATTTGAACAAATGTTTAATGTTTCTTTTACTAATAATTATGCTAATATTTCTAGAAATGGTTTGAATATTTGTTCAGCACATCTAGAAAATGGGCTTTACACTTGAAGGCCCAACGAAAAATCACTGCTCAATACCGAAATGTCCAAAGTTGAACAGCCAAAACCCACGAAGCAAAAGATTTCTTCTGATGATGAAACATACTTATGGCACCTTAGATTAGGTCACGTTAACCTTGACAGAATTAACAGACTAGTAAAAGATGGTCTTTTAAAAGAACTAAAAGTTAGTTCTCAACCAGTTTGTGAATCTTGTCTTGAAAGTAAAATGACTAAGAGGCCTTTTTCTGCAAAAGACGAAAGGGCCAAGGAACTACTTGAGCTAATACATTCGGATGTCTGCGGTCCATTGAATGTATAAGCACATGGTGGACAAAATCAAAGCATCGCGAGGCGCCACCTAAATCTTACAGTGTTGTGTTAATAGTAAAGACCATAGGTTATATTGTCATATTACCTTCTCCCACTCATTATTTTAAAAGATGTGTGTTATCTTATAAAACATAATATGTTTCATAACTCTAGTAAATAAAAACAATTGTTAATTACTAGGTTATGTTATGTGTTAATAGAATCCCATTCTACTTACACTTAAATAAATTAACAGATTTTCTACAAATCTAAATTTATTATGA
>CAMOHE010056096.1:47601-88112 GCA_946598075.1 Artocarpus hirsutus | reverse complement strand
AAGCAAAACAAATAATTCCCAATTAAAATTCACTTATTTACCAGCCAATATCAAAGGCGTTTTTTTGGGCTTCTAAGAAAGTGAAAACTTGATTTTCCGAGAGCTAGGTGTTCTTATTTCCCTTTAGTCCTTGCTCATATTACTACAAGAACATTACACCAAAAAAAAAAAAAACACAATGAAGGTCATAATTCGTGTTCTGGAACATGAATTTGACCCCAGGAACCTGTTGTTCAGATCAAAAGGAAGATAGAACAACATTTGGGAATTCCTATGGCTCCTCATACGTTTTCGGTATCCGGGTGGGAGCTACTAGATGGACTAGACATGGAAGATTATCCAATTGTCACTGAAGCTACAAAAGTCGACCTCAATGTCAAATACATTCAACCTCCTCCAATTAATTCCTCAACCAAAATTCCTATTATTGTTAAGTTTCCATCAAGACAATATCACATAGAAGCGGATAGAACCGAAACCATCAGCAGCCTCAAGGAGCAAATCCACATCGTTAATGGAACCCCCATCAGGAAAACGTCACTCTTCTTTTGTGGAACGGAACTAGAAGAAGAACGTCGCAATTTGAGCATGGAATATGCGAGTCCTCTGAAATCATCGTGTTTTGCAGGACGGTGAATTGCCATAGAGATGAGCCTCCCTTGAGTATGTTGAGCCTTGTGGTACAAACTTCGTCAAGTGTGCTTAATGGCGTGAGAATTCCTTTAGAGACGTGCAATTCGAGCAGTGTCAATGATTTGAGGCAATTGCTTCTGAGCAAAAAAATTCTGCCCTTGGATGACTATGTGTTTATACACAAACAGAGGATCATGCGTGACAATTGTAGTTTAAGGTGGCATGGTGTGGAAGATGGAGATTTCCTGTATGTTTTCAAAGGGTCTGTCACTTGTGATGAACAAACATTGAGGTTTGTTTAGAGTTTAAAAAAAATTCTTCCAATTAAATAAAATAATCCAATCTGTATTATGTGACCATTTAGTTCAATCTCTATCTTTGTTTTTCCAAGTAAATATTATGAGGACATGGAATTTATTTGCTCGTTTGTGTTCATAAACTGCAATTAGGCTTCAATCATATAGAATTTTAAAAACACTTGTCATATGAATCACAAACGTTTTTCTAATAATAAATTAAAGGAGAAAGTTATGGCACTTGTTATTGTAAACTGACAAGAAGCAATTTCACTCAAGCAACAACCAACAACAATAATAATAAATAAAAATAAGAATAAAAAAGAAGCGGGCAAGAGAGAGTTTAACCTTCATTTTGTTTGCTTATAACTTCCTCAATTTGTGTCTGGAACAACAACAACAATAGGGATATAACTAGAATCCTTGGCCTCTTAAATACCAAAAGTCAAAAACTTAATGTGAACATTACTCGTAACAAAACGTTATCTAAAATTCTTTATGTTCCATATTGCCTGCCTACCACAATGAAGAATCAGGCAAAGTGAAGAAATGACTTGCGCTGGATCCATCGTCAAGGGGATTGAAAAAGATAAAAATGTGGCACCCATCCTGGACCCCGTGATGAACAAGAGAGGCCCCGCCACGGTCGTCGTTAATCGGTCGGTTATCATTGGCATCAAGGATCAAGATCAGACGGTCACGAGGGAGGTTCTCTTGGGCCTAGATCTCTTGCTTTAGCTCCGCAACCGTGGCAATGACGAAGAAGAGAGTTCCTGTCAAGTTCTCCACCACCATCTTCATTGTTGCTAGTCAAACACATAAAGGGAAAAAAATAAATAAATAACAAAAGGGATTCATTATTTTTTTGTACAGTCCTATAATTGAGATCAGATAAAGAAGAGGTGAGAAGAAATAGAGAGGTGCCCCTGGCACGTTTTGGAAAGTCTTCGATACAGTCATTTTTTTTTTTTCTCTGAAAAAAATAGGACAGTTTCGATGCTTAAGAAAAAACTTTTTTTTAATGTAAAAAAAAAATCATTTTCTTAATTTTAAATTTTTTTAACCTTTTTTTCAAATTTCTTCGGTGGGGGCTATAGCATGGGAACTGGAGGTGTTCACATTTGCTGCATTGTCGTTGGTTAGTTGATTTATTTGAAGCAATGCTAACGGAATGAGCTGATTATTAGTACATGCCAGTTTTTCTCTTCTTCTCCGAAGAGAACTTTGAACTTGCGACTTTTTTTACCCGCAATTTGTCTGGGGGATCTACAAAAAATATCTACCTGTGAGCCTCTGTGTTTTAACCATTAGATTTAAATAAAAAAAGATTTTAACCAAATTTAATAATTTTAAAAGTTACACAATTGGTGAGAATCGAATCCTCGAGAGAAAAGTTCCCTGTTTTTATAACACCAAACAAAAAATGACAAAAAGGGAGAAAAAAGGATAATAGTGAGTGGTCAGATCTTGATTTTATACATGATTCCTTTTTGTTCCCACCCTTTATGGTGTGAGCACTTCTTGAGGGTTTTATGTGGCAAGAATAGCAGGGAGTGGAAATTTTGCATATACGGAGGTTGAAAGTCAAACTTGCTTGAAATAAAACGACGAAGAAAAAATTTTAAAGAGTTTATTACATAATTATACTTTTTAGTTTTAAATATATTTTTATTTGCCACTTTCTTTTTAGAGATTAAAGAAGTTTCTTTGCATTTAAAAAATATGTTTTAAATTTATTCCTATAAATAAAAAAATTAGACAAAACGATATAATTATCTTTAAACAGTTATGAAAAAATCTTATAGATTTAAAAACATAAAAACTCCTTAAACAAAGCATCGAATTTCAAAAAAAATATATTAAATTTTATGGCTTTTTTGAATGTTAGAATGTTTTTTAAAACTTTTTCTCATGAAGAAAAATATATTTTACAAATAAATTTAGCCTAATTAAATATATCTTTGTTTTATCTCTATAATTTTTTATCCAAAAAGTTTGCGAGGAATAAAATTAAAATGAATTACCTTTATAGTTTTTTAAAACATAAGAATAAATTAAAAAATATCTAAAACTTAAGGTATAATTATGTAATTAACTTAAATCTTGAAAAATAAAATAAGAAGTTGAATAGGTGTGGCAACTATGCAAAGCGCAACATTGGCGATCACAAACAGTCAAACAGGGCATATGGGTGAGAAACTTGGCAAAAAAGACAAAGGAGAAGCGTAAGACAAAAGCAAGAACAAAAAAGTATAAGTGCACTTCGTAACACAAGTAGAATGAAAAGTTAGAACGAATTTCTTCTAATATGTTAGAACTTTACACTGTAACTTATTTTTGCTTTATACTGTAACATGTAAAAGCTTTAAATTGTAATAGTTCTAAATATATAGTTAGAACGATATTGTCAAATTCATTAAATATTAGTTAAAAAAGTTCGTTCAAAATAAAAATAAAGTTACCAAATATGTGCTCGGTGGTTTCAAACGTAGCTTAATGCTTATTGTACCCCGACTTTACTGCAACAGGAGAGTTTGAACCCTAATTCTCAAATTCAAAAATATATGTGGTCGACCGCCAATCCACAACCATTATGTTATGATCATAATAAAACAAAAATAATTTCTATAAGTCGACTACTTCATACGCCAGCTACATTTCTCAAAGTGCAAATGCTTAGGACGTTTGAGCATCATGCAACAAGGGAAAGAACTTCTCAAAATATTGACAAAGATTATCTCCATTGCAACATCAACCTGTATTAATACGCATATAAAACAAGCTCGGTGTACGCTTTGTGACCTTTTACTAACAAAAACAGGCCGGCAGGAGAACTTGTACCTCATTTCTCTATGATCAAAACAAGCAACATCCCTTTCTTTCTTCTCTTTTGCTTTTAAGCGGAAAGAGAACACCACGGATGAGGTTTTTGTGGACACAAGGAGAAAATTATATGTTATGCTATATTTTTAAAAATTATGTTTATTCATGTTATATTTACAAAAATTTATATTATACTATCATTTATATTATATATTAAGTTATGACATAAATAAACACATATAGCATTTACAAAAAGTAAATATTAAAAGATTACATTTATGAAAATTCTCCTACATCCTGAAGAGCTATTGGGCTCAGGGGCCTTGTAGATCTCTCTTGGCCCATACGATAAGCAGGGAAGAGAAATTTTGATAAATAGTTTCACCTTCAATTTATGCCACAAATATGGATACTTTATATTTATGTTGCATAAATGAATTAGTTAAATCAACAAAACATGAGGTAAATCTAAACTGTAAAAAACTAGTTCCATTAATTAAAAGACATATTAAAAATAATGGCACGATACTTAATTTTAAGAAAAAAACAAGACGGATAGGCTAATGAGTGATAGTCATGGGCGCCCATGGACATTCACCAGCTTTCTTGAGTTTCCATCTTAGTTCTGATTCAATTTTATGTGCTTACTATAGTTCAACATATCAATCTTCTGCTTTAAACTTTTTGCATCTATTATTCCCAACCTTTAACTTGTTAGGCTCCAAACTTTGTTCACGAGGCTTTAATGGATGGACAAACAAAAACATTTTTAAATATAACTCAAGTCCCAAGAGGTTTAGAAGTTTGGAGACGCATCCCATTATTAATAACAAAAATAATAAAAAAAGCGCCACTGTTAACACTTGGGTCATCTCTAGACAAACAGAAGGATTAACAGACACAATAAAATTTAATATCAAAGGTTTGGTAATAATTCAAATATGAGATGTGACGTCTTAGATGAACTGTCACCAATGAAGGATTCAAAAATGGAAAAAGTACCCCAAAATATTCCTATCCAGTCCGACTAGCATACATCATGACTTTAGCAATGGTACCAATAGCCCTAGTCAGTCTAGTTAGGAATGGAAAAAATGCCCATTCTTGTTCCTTTTACTGTACTTTTACAACACTGTGGCAGTTAATAAGTCTATCGTAACTTCTATAATTTTAACGTTTGAAGTTTACAAGTTTTAGCATAAAATTTTCAAGTTATTGTATTCTTTTAAAATTCACAAATACATTATAACTTATGTCCAACGTTCAAAATTTGCAAACTCTAATATAAATTCATAAGTAATCTTATTTTAATCAAGCACGGTACTAGGAATTTCACTACCAAGACCATAAAAGTTCGCATCAATTTGCATGGTCGCTGATATGCATTTTTTTTCTTTCCTATATGTGGAATGCCTCCCGAAAACAAATTCTTTTCACTGATGTTGTCTAAGGAATTCCAAAAAAAAAAAAAAAAAAATCACATCTTTGAATTTATTTACCTAAGCATGTTTTGAAAAAGGCCTAAAAATCCCTAAAATCTATTATAGAACTGCTAATTTTATAGACCATCTCTCATATAATGTTATATTTGACACTAAAATATGTTTAAAATCACACATTTAATCTATTAATCTTGTTTAAACTCTAATGCATAATACTTTTTCAAATATATATATTTCTGTTATAATTATTAAGTTGTGAAGTCTATAAATATAATTTTTGAAATCTTAAAATAAATTGAAAATTGTTAATGTTGAAATTATTAAATAAAAAAAAATCAATACATGAACAATAGCCATCAAAAGTGTCGAAATTCCGAAAAAAGAAAGTTCAAACTTTAGTGTGGACTTATAGATCAAAAAAGTAATAATAATAAGAAATGCTAAAATTTAACATATGTCAAATGTATCATTAAAAGCAGCGCTACATTAGAGAGTAGTTTTTCTACTCAAATGTTTCAATTTAACATTGTCATACTAATTTAATATGCATTAATCCAAGTTTAATACAAATAGCAATAATAATGACAAGGTTACATTTGACAGTAAAAGCCTAAAATAAATATGAAAATAACATACATCATTTGTTAACATATAGGGTACGTTTGATTTGATGGAATGACCATCAAAATAGAATGACAATTCCTAAAACCTAGTTATTCCTACGTTTGGTTAGACAAATAGTCATTGGAATAGGAATTTCGATGGAACTATTGTTCCACCAAGATGGTTGTATGATAATTTCAAAAGTGAACCAATTGAATAATCATTCCATTCCACAACTAATATTAATTAAAATTCTCTATCCCTAAATAATTCCGCCTAATACTCTAAAATTACTTTAATTACTATTCCATTAACAATTAAATAAAATGGGTATTTATGTCAAAACAATTTCTATTCCATTCTATTCCAATAAATAACCAAATATAATAATTGTAATTCTAATATTAATTTCAATGTCTAATTAAACAAATTTAGAATGTGAATATACCATTCAATCCATTCATATTTTGGTTCTATTGTATTCTTATTTCTATTCTTATTTTTATTCCATTCCTTCAAACCAAATGTCACCATAAGGTTGTGGTTTCAATGGTTACATGTTATCGGTCATTTAATAGAAATCCAACTATTGTAATAAAGTAAATAGTTAACTAAAAAAATTGATGATAATTAAGGAGTTTGAATTTTTATTGCACCACATTTCATCAATTGTTTTTAAAACATGCTCTTATTAGAAATGTAACAATTGGTAACGTAACTATTAAAAGCAAGTCTTAACATATAAAAATATATATTGCTCTAATACATAATATTATTCAAATACTATATATATATATATATATTTTGTAGTTATTATGTTTTTAAAATGTTAAAATTATTTGAAATGAACAGTTTTGTAACGATTTCCATAGGGTGTTTGACTTAGTGATGGAAACCATTGATTAAAACTGTTTTTATTGTAGCATGTGAGAGCTTTATACTGCAGCAATTTTTTTTAACTGTAGCATATAAAAGCTTTACGTTGTTCATAATTGAGATTATTATTTAGACTGTTCTATGTTAAACATCCTATCAATGAAAAGGGATTACACATCAACTAATAAAAAATGCAAAACACCGACACATGCACAAATGTAAAATTTAGCACAAAAAATTAATACCATACTGTACAATGATTTTTCCATCCAAATATTAAAAATTCGTTTGATACGTGAGTTTAAAACATTGAAATTTTAAACTTTACAGTTTGAATGGATTCGAAACTTATGCCTACTAAATGTCAGTTTTTATACGCCGTCCTTCAAAATGACTTAAATTGTTCTAAATTCGCACGTTGGTTAAGCACGAAACGCCCTTATAAAATGCGTTTAGACTCGGTGCATCCAACCTCAGCTTGGCCCAGCATTCCAGCCGTACATGTCAGCAACAAAACATCACTAGCACACGATTTGATCGTACTACGGATATGCCGTACAGCCGCGTATCACCAAAGCATTTCCCAAGAAAAGAACAGAAGAAGGGTTTGTGTGGTTCGGAATATTGTTAAAGAGTAATACCAGTTATATTTAACTCTCACCTGACCCAAATCTTTCTCATTTTTCATCTCTCTAGCTCGCGTTGGATTCACCTCATTCGTAATCTAGGTATTCTTCTTTCTTTGTTTTTATTTTATTCTTCGTTTTTTTTTATAATTGTTCTTTTAGGGATTTTCTTTTTCCCTTTCGCGTTTGATTAATCGTATATTTTGTACTTTCCGTTTGTCTGATCTGATTCGATCCGATTTATATATAAACTGTCATGTTTGCTACGGAATTTATTCTTCCAAAAGAGAAAACCCTAATCGTTTATGTGTTTTTCCCCTTATTCTGTATCTTTTATAATACGGTTCAAGGTTTGCTTCACTCAAGGAAATTCGATTTTTTTCTTGTTCTTTTCGGGCTTTTTAAACGTGTGTGCTGGAAAAAAGATTTTTTTTTTTTTTAATTACAAGTGAATTGTTTTGGGTATAATCGGATAAAGCCCTAAAGGAAAGAACTTTTGCAATTTTAAAATCGGATTTTACATGTTCTTGCTTTAATCTTTATATATATATATATATATATATATATATATTTGCAAATCTTTATTCATTGGTTCTTGTGAGTATGTTTGATAGTATTTTACAACTAGTACACTCTAAAGAACCTCTATTGTTCAAGGAGAACTCTAGCGGACAAGGAAACATAAACTGGGTTTTCCAAGGCTACCCCTAATCTATCTAATGTCTCACAAGCGTTGTTGAGTAAATTTGTTGAATTTAAAGGGTAATTGGATGTTTTGTATAATGAAATTTGAATGAATATAATGGAAATGTCTCATTTGTATGATCAATATGTTTGAGATGGAATATATGGGGTTCATGTTGAAGAAAATATGCTGTTTGTTGCAATAGCTTAGACTGTCTGAAAGTGATTGTTATCCTGCCGTTAGTAACTTCTAGGCTTAGCTTGCCATAATCAATGTTTTTTTTTAATTATTAGCTGTGTTAACCTTTTGTTGAGCAGATCTCTGCTTAATAATCAAAGCAATTTCTTGTTGGTTACTTGCTCTTCTACATCCAACAGTCGAGTTTCATGTCTGAATTAGACCATCAGCTTCCATCTGCTTTTGGTAGGTTCTATTTCTACTTATAAGACTCAGAATATGCTTGTGTTCTTCAAAAGCAATGAATCAATCTAACTTGTGGTTGGGCTTGAGCAGATCCCTTTGCTGATGCAAGTGCCGATGACACCAGCGCTGGGGGAAAAGAGTATGTACATGTGCGTGTACAGCAGCGTAATGGCAGGAAAAGTCTAACCACTGTGCAAGGTTTGAAGAAGCAATACAGCTATAGTAAGATACTTAAGGACCTCAAGAAAGAGTTCTGCTGTAATGGCACTGTTGTCCAGGACCCGGAGTTAGGCCAGGTCTGTTCCTAACATCTACCACTTTGGAACCATCTTCTCTACTGATAGTGTTCATGCAAACAAATGATATCAAAATTTTTAATTTTATTCTGGGGAACAAGTTATGTTGCTTGCCTTCTAACAATTTTCCTTGATTGTCATGAATTTCCTTGCACATTTCTGGGTAGAACAAAGTAAGGTCCTAACTTTTTTCCCAACTTGTGTATGAGTTGCCCATTTTTATTGGTAGTGTTAAAAAACTTGGGATGCGGATTAATATTAATAAGTCACTCTTGTCAATGAAAAACGTGACAACTCACCTGACACCTGATTTAGTATTGAAAAATTGGTAAAAGAGTTGATACACCCAGCGTTACTGAACTGCATTATGTACGTTATGTAATTATGATCGAGTCCCTCAAGCCTTCAAATGTATTGTTGCACGGTTTTCAGGTCATACAGCTTCAGGGGGACCAGAGAAAGAATGTTTCCACCTTTCTTGTGCAGGTAAATCATTCATAGTGAATGCGTGCGCACGTGCGCGTGTGTTAATCGTTTAACTTTCCATTATTCTAGTAAATATTTAGGCCATTTTTATTCAACTTTGTGTCATGATCTTTGAATAGGCTGGCATTGTGAAGAAGGAAAACATCAAGATTCATGGTTTCTAAGTAGTCACCAGTACTAAGTTGCTACGTGTAGTCTACGCCACCCGAGGACTCAATAGGCTGTGTATGTTGATCCTTAAATATTTAACTTGTCTTCTAGTTGTGCCGCTTTCTTCAGTGTTATGTTAAAGGATTATGGATGATTCAAAGACCTTTATCCTTAATAAAATTTTCCTGATTTCTATGCTTGGTCCACGTACCGTTATTAGATTGATATGTTTGATGATTGAAGTGAGATAAGTTTTTGTAGATAGGACAAATTAATCCCTCCTTTAGGATGTGGTTTTTTAACATCCTTTGCTTGGACTCAACAATCTTGTTTCCTTGATTTGGCAATCCGCAGCGAGTTTCTTTTACCCCCAGCGTGACAAAGCCCTGATTACAAATTTCATGATCCTCTGTTTCTACCAGAAAATTTTGAAAATATAAATGAATTTTGATTTTCTGTTGGGGGGGAGTCTTTCAACTCAATTTCCACTCGTTCTGTCATTGACCTTTGCGTGGGCACTAGTTTTGGAGAACTCAGATGCTCAAATAAATAATCTGAAGTCTTTTGGTGGATTTTAAAGAGAGTGAATAATAAATCAGTCATTTAATAATAAATCAGTCATTTCTTTAGGTTTTGTAATGGCATTTCTCAATCAGGTGCAAAATTCTAGTGACCTGTAATCGATTAGGCAACATTTTGACGTCTCCTTTTTTAATACTTATTAAGAGTTTAATGAAATATCCTTAAAGAGAATATTTAACGTAATTTAGATAGTATCTACAATATAAAACTAAACTCTACAGTAATAATAAATCTTTATTTATTAATTTAGTTTTGTTTTATTTTTTAAACACAAAATTCTCCAAGTGATGTAAGGGCACGCTGTCACCTACTCATTTATTATCTAGAGGCTTTGCCTGTATGGGCTTAGGTGGGGATGGTCGGTGACTCTTTGTTTATGCCTAGGAACCAAATTTATGAGCCGTTTGGGAATCAGGAGCGGGAGGGACCAGCACGGCATGGGCAGGCCGAAGCTTGTTAATCTTATAAAGCGTTGCATAATCTTCGGCAATGACTAGAACCTTATCCTGATGCTTCTGTCTTGAAATGCTGATGAGCCAGTTGCTGAGGGAAAGGCAGGTAGGGCTAGCTGACGGCACAGACGATGACGGTGCCGTTCTTGGCCACGAATACGCCGCCTGGGAGAGCCTGTAGGAGCACCATTTGGTAATAAGCTTTTTAGTCGTGGAATGACCTTCTCATTCCTATATGTTACACGCTACGGCACTCGTTCTTTGCCCATCGGTTTAGGTTTTTACCTGCTCAACGCATCCAAAAGAGGACAGGCCTCGTATTCTGCTACAGTAGATGGTGGAATCAGAAAAAAAAAAAATGAAAATTTTAAATCAAAATATAGTACGATTATACTTTTTCTAACCATCTTTATAATCCACAAAATTGTGAACCGTATTATAATGTCATTGATTTGGGTTCGTTTAGCGTTTGATTTGGGTTCGTTTAGCGTTTTATGTTAAAAATATGGAACTGTTAATAATTACAACTTGGATGTAGTTGAAATCTTTAGAAAAAGAATTGATTACAAAAATTCCCTCTGAACTTTGGCACTTGTAACATTTTGCTACATGAATTTTAAAACGTAACATCTATTCCTCTAAAAATATGAGTCGTTAACAAAAATGATTATTTTGTTAGAATTTTAACAAAAAATTGACAAATAATTTTAAAATTAGAGATAGTCTGGTAATCTATTCATAAAAATAACCACATAAATTAAAACTATAATGAAAATAATTTTTATTGGTGATTAAGAACAAAAAAAATCAATTGAAAGATCCCTCTTTTTTATGTACCAAATTTTTTAAAAAATTTTATTAATTTTTTTCACATTCAAAAAGCATTTTGAAATTTTAAAAATTACAAATACTTGTGAAATCTGCAAAAATATGAAAAAAAAAAACTTTGAAACATTTGTATTATTTTTGTTGTTATATTAAATATATTTTTGTTATATTATTTTTTCTACTAGCATCCATAACTTTTAAAATTTCAAAATACTTTTTGGGTGTAAATAAAAATTAATAAAATTTTAAAGAAAATTTTGGAATATTGAAAAAAGAGGGATCCATATGATGTTATAATTTCAATTTATTTTTTTGTTTTTAATCATCAATAAGACTATTTTTATTAGGGTTTTAATTTTGTAATTATTTTTATAAATTAGATTACTAAAATACCCCTAATTTTAAAATTATTTGTCAATTTTGTGTTAAAATTCTAGTAGAAGGACCATTTTTGTTAACGACTCATACTTTAGGGAGAACAGATGATACATTTTAAAATTCAAGAGATAAAGTGTTACAAAACCTATAGTTTGGAGACAATTTTTGTAATTAATCCTTTGAAAAATTCCAAGTAAATGTCATAAGTATTTAAATCAAAGGGGCAAGCTAAGGAAAGAAGGCGTAAAAAAAAATTTGCAGAGGTAAAAATTAAAGGTCCCTTGAATCGAGGGAGGGTAGTTGTTCTCTTTAAGCCCAAGGTAACTTCACCACTGGCTATAGTCTCAAAGCCTAAACTGTGACTATGTAGAAATGCTTGCCATCCATAAGGTTGAACCAAAAAAAAAAAAAAAAAAAAAAACTTGATTTACCTGCCTAATCCAATTTAACCCAAAGCAACTTCATCCGATCTCAAGAAGGGCTAACCCACCTAATTCGAATTATCATTGGGTAGGTTTCAATTTAGTATTTAACAACCTACCATAACTCTAACCTACCCCATAAAATTTCATATGTTTTTAAAATTTATATATTAAATATAATCATTATTTTTTATTATGGTTTATGTCTTTATAACTTATGTATTTGAATCTGCATGGTTGATCTTTTATTGTTATATTTCTTAACTGTAATTTTTGAGCAAAAAGTATTTGTTTCACTGTAATTTCATGAATTGAAAAATTCCTATTCAAATTCCTCATTCTAATCCAAACTTTTCCGGTTCGAACTGAGGAGCCAAACATAAGATAAGAGATTGTACCAGTGTTTGAGAAGTGTGGTTAGATCCATAGTTGGAACCAAGTTTGGTTAAAAGCACTGTAACATGTGAGAGTTTTACATTGCATTAACTTTTTGCTTTTTACTATAGCATGTGAAAGCTTTTCATTATTTGTTGATTAGAGCCAATTGGTTCTAACCAACAGCCAAACACCTATGTGTCAACTTGCTATAGATCTAGTGTTACGAATTTTATTTTCTAATACCAAGTATTTAAAGCTAAATTATTTCTAAGAATGCCTAATTCACCCAATTTATAACGACTCGGCTTTTCGAGCTATTTCTTAACTTTCTTGAACTTGATTTCTCAATCTTAATCTTATTTTCTTGTAAGAAAAATTCTGAGAAATTTTTTTCCTTAAAAACGTACTTGAAATTATTGCAACTTTCGTTGCAACATACACTAAAACATGAGCAAAAAATCTCAACCTTGTAATCATCTAAAACATTTCTTAAAACTCGTTAAGTAAACATATACTTTCTTAAAAATTTTAAAACATTATTTTGAAATAGTAGAAAACTTCTTTCAAAATAGTAAAAAATAAATGTAGTGGTATCCATAGCCCAACCATTATATCTATATTGCCGCAGCTTCAAGCTCATCAACCAGTCTTACGGGTCTATTGTAAAACTACCTAAGCATAAAAGAACTTAAAATAAGCTATTGCCCAATAAGTTCAAATAATCTCATAAAACATAATAACATTCTTCATAAAGCTTTCCTCATAAAATCTTTCTCGTAAAACATTTTTCATAAATATTTCTTATAAAACATTTTTCTTAAAATCTCTCTTAAATCATTTGCATTGATGTTTCTTATAAAAAATTCTCATAAAACCTCGTAAAACCTCCGTTATTAAATGTTTTTTATAAAACATTTTTTATAAAATATGTCTCAAATAATGTTTCACATAAAACATTTATTTGAAAAGGAATACAAGCAACATCACAATGCATGATTCTATTTATGCTTTATTATGATCATCAACTTGTTCTCATCGCTTATCTTGAACTATGAGCCTAAGTGTACGCACCAAAAAAGCAAAGTTATTGTATCACTAAGACTGTAACATAACTTAACATGATATTTCGCTGGGGTCAGGAGGCTGGTATGTAACTTTCTTATTTTTACTTAAGATTTAGATTACCGGTCTTGTAATTTTAGTAAATATACTGTATGACACAACTTAATGTCTAAAATAATTAACAAAACAAATATAAACATATTACAAATCATGACTTGATCTTTAAAATATTATGCATAACGAATGCAAATGTATTTCAAGCATATTTAGAGTATTTGAAAATCAATTTCTTCATGCCATAAGTTAGGTTTGAGACTTACTTGAATATCGCTCTAACGTTCCTTAAATTATCCTTTTTCTTCTATTAGTCGGTTTTTATGTCTTGTACAAACGACTCCCGACTATTAGAAATTATTCGAGTTTACACTATCTGTTTATTTCTTTATTGCTTAACTTATTCATTCCATGATCAAATTTCACATCTTATTAAATGATTTTGCTACTTAACATGCTTCTGAACATTTTTCATCTAAGAGCATTTAGCCAAATTGAAGGGTTAGAGATCTGTTTAGTCGTTCTTGGTTAAAACTTATAAAAGTTCCTTGTTTAAACTCAAACTATTTCAAAATGTTTTCCTTATTTTACTGTTTTAAAATTTCGTGATTAAATTTTGTAAAACCCATTACTTAAAATTCATGTAGAATTTTCACAAACCATTTCTAAATCTTAACAATTTTGGTGATGTCTATAATTTTTATATTTTAACTTTTTTCAAAATCATTCCTCTTCGTAGAGTTTTAGCCCATTTTTAGTATGGCTAGAACTAAAATTATGAGGTTTTTTAACTTGTTCCAATTAGAAATCAAGGAAGATTTCTTACAAGAGTTGTCCATCTTGATGTTTCCAATAAATATCATGCTAAGCTTGCAAACTAGTTCGGCTTCTAAATACTTCAAACATCTAAATCTTACAAAAATTGGCTCAAAAACCCTTTTGTATAATTTTGCATAACCTGCTTTGGTAGGGTTAATTCTCATTCTAACCTTTTGAAACATATTATCAAGCTCTTAAGATTCAAAATAATCATGCCATAATATTTTTTTTACATGCCACGGCCAAAAACATTAAATCAAACACTTAAAGTGCTTAAACTTTATGTTATGACAAAGTGTGACATACTTTTCTTTTTTGCTTAAAACCCCTAGTTTTTCAATCTTCCAAGTACACCATCCTCTATATTGATGACAAAGTAGAATTTATTATCACTTAAGTGTTAGACATGTATGTCCTAAGGAGTAAAAATGTAATATGTTTTTGGAGACATTTTTATCAATAAAGAATTTATTATTTATATATACCAAATTTTGTCCTCTTTATGTTCATATTTATTGAATGTATGATAAGCAATAATAGTCTAAGACTGTCGGTCTAAACCTTTAAAATTGGGCATATGATGGACAGATTTTCGGAAGACACGATTCTTAAGGTGATGGTCTAAAACATAAGATCTGCAATCGAGGGAATAAAGTTGGGCGCTTTAACATTGGCACGTTGTCATAGGTGACAATGTGTTGGATCGGGACATAAAGTGAATTGATTTGGATTAATAATTCTATCTTCGTAAATCGATTCACTTTAGACAATCATTTGTGTTGCATCTTAATCCTGAGATGACTAGTGGGCCCGTTGTCTTGACTTGTGTCTTTTGATGTGCCAAAGGGTGACACCCACATCTTAATAGTGGTATATATGCCGGTACGTTGGAGGCCTTACTCTTGATGACATAGACCTATTATTCATAGATATGGAATCCACAGCTCCTCTTTAGGAGTAGTGATATCCTCTTATATGCATTATCATGTAATTGAAAAACTGGAGTGCTCAACCATTTGGATACATAGGTGTAACCGAATGGTATACTGTCTTTGGATAGTAAGTTTTTCAATGGTGAGATGATGGAACGTAAGATAAAAATAATCGGGAAGGTAAGACAGAACTTGTCCTTAAGCCGATTATGGATAATCCTATAGGGATACAAAACACTATGATATGTCATGGAGACTTAGCTATACGGGCTTCGTAATTCTATAGAGTTCGAGAGTGCAGCTCCAAGCTTTTAGTGGAGTAGCGTTGGAGTTGATAATTATAAAATGTATATCTAGGATATTGGGTTTCATAATTATCGGGAACTTGAACTATATAGGTCCCCTTTGTTAGCTCATAAAATCCTGTAACGATACGACATGCTTTTACAATAATTGATGACTTATGTCAGATTTATTAGATTAGTTGAAATTTAGAAGAATCAAATAATTCATGTCTGTTTATCGGTTGAATTAATTTTGTGACAAAATTAAATCAAGACAAACTTGTTGAATTATTAGGATCGGATAATTCTTGTCTGTTTATCAGTTGATTTAATTTTAGATAAACTAAATCAAGATAAACTTGTAGAATTATTGGGAATCTATTTATTATCCTAGAGATTATCTAGATAAAGTTGTTTTAATTAGATAACTTTTCTATTGGGTTATTTGAATTAAAACTAAGGCTTTATCCTATAGAATCTAGGGTGAAAAATAAAAGATTCGCGTGATTTTTATTTCGACAGTTTGGCATGCCGATCTTAAAGTTCGGCCTGCCTATGAAAAAGTTCGGCCTGTCTATGTGCCAATTAAAAATCACGCTTTTTCACGCTCTTTCAAGCGTATCTTATCCGATATTGACCTGAATTTGATTCTGTTTTGAATTTTTGAGACCTTATCTGATAAGGAATGACCCTAGACCCAACCTCTATAAATAGGGAGTGAGTTTAATGAGTTATTTAGATCAATTGAGAGATTAAGAGTAATACTCTATTGGTGAGAATCTGAAACTTCCTGAGAGCTCTTGTTCACAAATTACAAACACTAGCTTTGGGTTCTCTCAATTGGTTGGAAGGAGAATCACCTTGAGTAAGAGCTGTACGTGTGAGCCCACACTCACTCCAATCGTGGATAGAGAATAGCAAAGAAAACCAGTTGGTTGAGGCTCTTCTGGAACATTGCTTCTCTACACAAATTTCGAAAGCTTTTCGGCGAATACAAGGTTAGTAAGATCAAGTTAATTTATACATATACCATTTCAAACTTGTGTTTTGAAAAATACTCTGATTTAAAATTTTTAAAATTCTGCTGCATATTATTTTTCCAACATTAAGTACTTAGCCTTTTAAAGGCTTATTCTAAGGACTAAAATGAAAAGAATTTTGGCTCCATACCTCTTGTCACCACCGGTTTTACAAGGGGGAGTTGTGGGAGTTTTTTTGCCTTTTGGGTGTCACCTAATGGTATTTAGCTTTTTGAACAGTCTAA
Organism: Artocarpus hirsutus; assembly: GCA_946598075.1. Lineage (NCBI taxonomy): Eukaryota > Viridiplantae > Streptophyta > Magnoliopsida > Rosales > Moraceae > Artocarpus > Artocarpus hirsutus. The sequence goes on along the minus strand of CAMOHE010056096.1, from coordinate 71,318 downwards.
ATTTACACTGTATTATATTTTTCTATACTATTAGTATAAAATTGAGGAGATATTCTCTTTAACAGTCTAAAATTACACTGACTTATTTTTTACCCTATATTGTCTAACTCCCAACATAGTATAATTCACATATTGCTTAACTTTATGTAGTATAATTTTTATAGTACTTGACTTTTATACTGTATAATCTCCATATTTTCGATACAATGTTATTCTTATACTGTACTTCTATATAAAATCTGTTGGAACACATTCTAGGATAGTTCAACATCTAACTTATTTTTCTCTAGCTCATCAGCTAACTCTCATCTTCATATCATTCATGTTTTCCTTAAGACTATGACATAATTTAATCTTAAAAATCCTATATTTATTCTTATGGAATTTGTCATAAAAATTAGATTCAAACAATAATCCTAGTGACACGCATACTATTCAACATAATTCTTAAATATTGTACGTCTAATGTTCTAAAATTTCCTCAGGAATTACACAATCTAACTCGAGCTTTCGTTTAGGTGAATTCATATTCATTATTAGGTTGATCAGACATGTTAAATTTTAGAGGAAGATCTAAGTAAATAGCATTTTAACACTGAATAATAGAAGTTAGTAGCAAGTTTTAAAGTTATTTACAGTAAATAGCAGCCTTACTAGGTAAACAAAAAATTTACTTGGGGAGATATTTGTAGTAAATAGATTTTTTCCTTAGTAAATTTACTATTTACTTTAAATATTTTCAAAACCTACTATTTATTAATAATTATTTAAGTTATGTCTTTTTTTTTTTTTACGTAATATCGTATAAAAATATGTCTTGTTTTCACGTTTTTGTCCTTGAAGATATCTGATAATGTTTTTAGGGGTCAATTTGAGAAAGACTATTTTTGTACATTGTTTGGGTAAAAGTTAAGCAAGCATATGTTAGCTAAGAGTATTTTGACATTCTTGGTTAGAAGAAATAATATGAATCAAAGGAAAAAAAAAATGGTAGAACGCAATAGTAGTTGTAAATTCATATACCACCCAGTTTACTCAATCTTTTTTATAAGAATTCTGCTTCTATGTGCATTATTTCGTGATCTTTATACTTTATATCCTGTAACACACGGATGTTATGTCGTTAACTCGTTATTGTCATTTTAAAAGATTTTCAAAGTTCTCAACATTCTCTTCAAATAGTTATATTTTTATTTCTCAACTGTTTCTTGTCATATTTTGTTTTATTATTGTTTGGGTTTTATGATAGTTTTTTTACTTCTTCTTATTTTGTATTATGTTGAGTAATAATTTATTTTAAAACTTAAGTTATTAGGAGCATATAGGACTAATAGACAGAATAAATCAGGATATGACAAACTTAAGGGAAAAAAAGAAAAAAAAATAGATAATTTGATAGTCTAATAATGGAACTCTTGAAAATTTTCTCACAAGTAACAAAAGAGACGTGAATAACTCCTGTAAAAAAATGCAATAAACTTGAATGAGTCAGAAGATAGTAAAATTGAAACTTGAGGAAAAAAAGAAGAAGCAAAATTGTAGTAGAAAAAATAACCAAAAATAGTATTGGATAAAAAAGTTGATAATGTAATGGTTGATGAAGAATGCCAATGAAACATTGAAGATTAGATGGAATTGTATTTCCTTTTGGAAAAAAAAAATTAATGGACAAACTTAAATAAAATAAATTTAATTTAAAATTTTACATCTCCTGAGACATGAAAAAAAAACTTTAGATATATTTAATAGAATATGAAATACATTTTAAATATATCAAAAAGCCCATGCTCTTGATATTTTCGCCTACGCCTTAAATTTAATTCATTTGAGCTCATGAAAAAAAATCATTTATATCTTTATAGGGGTTAAACCTTACTATTTATAAAATTATGGATTTCAATTTAATATATAACATTCTTGTTAGACTAAAATAGTATTTTGTTAAGAACGAGATCATAGAATTAAATAAAATTGCTCAAGGTCAAGCTGCTATCTGTTGGAGTTGAATGAGTTACCAAAATGTGCCGTTTTGGCCTTATTAAAATCATTAACATAGTTTCTAGAAAGAAAGGAAAAAAAAAAAAAACTAGTTAATTAGCACTGTGCAATGATACTATTATACAATGCAATATGGGCTACTCTTATCTAGAAGCGGACCTTCCTAACACGCTACTTCTGTAGTCAATGGGCATTTTTGTAATTGTCTGTACGGATGTCATTAATTATGGTTTTTTGTGACTAAAGTTTGTTTTTTCGTTTGGCGTTTTCCTAATTACTGCTTAGAGGTAGAGACGCCGCCCCCTCCCTTTGACCCTTTAATCATTTGTTCATCCAAGTACACAGGAAGAAGTAAAGAACCCATGAGACATATTATTGTTTGCAATCAGAAGGACCCGCTCAAACCTTGAACTTTAGTTATAAATAGCGATTTATTTATAAGCAATTTGTCACGAGCCGAGAAGTGGGGCCGCGACCCCCGAAAAAACATAATTCAATCAAAATAAATAAAAATCTGAAAAATAATAAATAAAAGCCGCAATAAAATCACTGTCACGTAGAGCTTTGCCCATGAAGAAAGTTATATAATTAAATTATAAGCAATATGATAAGACTGACATCGTCACATAAAAATGATACCATACGACTGACATCAGGACAAGTATAGTACACATGGCATATATCAATCTTAAAGAAAAATACAATTTCCTCATACTTTATGATCATCAAACTCAGTCGAAACCCAACTGGTTCTGTAAACCTAGGAGGGAGATTTTTAAAACAATAAAATATGAGCGAAATGCTCAATATGATAATTTGTTAAAAACACATTGTTCAAAATTCATATTTATAGATAAAAGAGATTATTTTTACTGTAACAAAATCTCAAGATCTTAACACAGTCAATAAATACTTACTTAAATAAAACTTGATAAAATACTACCATATGAGTTTTGAGAATTGAAAAAAATATCAAAACATAATTCCTTATATGCATAAAAATAACTTCAAAATAAAAACAGAACCATTCTTACAAATCATTTAAGAATTGAATGATTGGCCAAAGTCATTTATAAAATGGGCTACCAATGAAAGGATAGGAAATATTTATCCTACCTCAATATTTGAAATTCAAATACTATTAGCTTCGATCAAGAATTTGACGTAAGCTTCTTTTCAAAAAAAAAAAAAAAAGAAACCTTAAAAATGCATTTAAAGTTAGAGACAATGCTCAATCAAATATTATTATGTTCATTTTATTATCAGTAAGTATCTTAACTCAAAATAACCATAAATGTAAACTTTGAATTCTCAGTGCTTTTGAACACAAAAACATAATCTTTGGAAATATTTAGGTCATAAAACATCAAGAAATAAGTCACAATACGACAATAACCAAACCGACACGAATCGGAAGACACGAGGGGCTTGGAGGACAGTGGTAGCCGCCAATGGCTGCCACCGCAGTTGGCCACCCTCCAAGGGCACGGTCAGCCACCCTCCTTCTAGAACTGGCAGAAGCCAATTCTCCCTTCTCACGAACTGATTCGTATCCAACACCAATTTTTATAACAAATCAGTTTAGAATGCCATAAAATACCTCAAAACGTCTTATTCATCAACAAAAATCATAGGTAAACATTTTTTCCCAAATTTTTCATACTCAAAATACAATCTAAAACAAAAAATAAAAAATTTACAAAACCTAGACGAATAAATACTCAAAGCAGACATGCATGTTCTAATAACTTATAGAAAATCTATATTTAATTGAAGAAACAAGATGAGAATTTCAAGAACAAATTTGAATGTTAAAAACAAAATGCTCATAGTTAGGTATTTAAAATACTAACCTTATTTTCAGAAGAACAAGAAGGAAATCATATCAAGCTTGAGCACTAGTGTTTATATGGAATTAGAGGCCAAATAGATGGTTTTTCTCTTCTTTTTCTTTGAGTTTTTGTATCTGAGTTTGAGAGGGTGAAAGAGAGAGAGAGACAAGATAGAAAGAGGAATAGAGAGAGAGGCTTGTGTTTGATATATGCTTTGAGGGTTTTACACATGAAAGCCTATTTAAGGAGACAACTATGGCATCTTTTATAATAAGAGGTAAGCCGGCATGAGCAAAAGTATCATTTGACATTTAAAAACCCAAAAATTAGATTTTAAATTGACTTTAAAATTAGAATTGTGCAAATAAAATTTTAAAATACATGCTGATGATATTTAATCATACTTGGCATACTAAACTAATTAAATTAAGATAATTAATTTTACTTAAAATTCACCGGCGTTACACAATTTCTCTAGCAGGAAAGGAAAAAAACTTATTAGTAGATATTTTTTTCAGCTGTCTTATTTGTGAAAGAAAATAATTTTGATTAAACCTAATAGTTTTAGAATATACATGATATACATCACGTGTTGAAAAAGTCCCCCTATTTGTGATATAATCTATAGGTATGAGCAGAAGGACGCAAGATTTGTCAATATACCTACAAATCTAGAGCCTATACCAACCAACAGTTCCATTGCTTCAACTACCTATCAACGCTGAGCCAGAAGCTCAATCTGTCAACTACCATTCTTCTTTTCCCTTTTCTCTCTCCCTCACCTCTCCTTTCTTATCCACCAGACACCACCCACTCTCCATTTCATTTGCTATCCTATTTATGCCGAATGGCAAGCCATACATAACCGCCTTAATTTTTTTCTTTCTTGAGAGAAAAACTTGGTGCATCATTGATTGTTACTTTTTTGTCTGCAGTTTTTAACTTCTCACCGCTAATATGGCTGACTTTAGTCACTCTTCTGATGACACTTCTGCCGATTCTAGAGGTACCCATTTTGAAATTTTTTCTAAATCTTGGTCCTTCTTTGGCATAATCTCTATTTCTGTCTCTCTTTGCATAATATGAAATAACTTATAGTTGAAATGCAATCTTATTAATTTTGGTCCTTATTTTTTTGGTGCCTTTTCTTTGCAGAGGAAACTAGTCAAGTGTCCAAGCTTGAGTTTTCGGAAGATGAGGAAGCTCTTATAACTAGGATGTTTAATCTTGTGGGTGAGAGGTATTAGCCTAATTTTTTCCCCCTTATTTTGCTTATTAAATATATATCCATTTTTGAAATGTATGAAAGTTAATATGGGATAGTTTTCATTAATTTCTTAGGTGGACTCTGATTGCTGGAAGAATTCCTGGAAGAACAGCAGAGGAAATTGAGAAGTACTGGACTACAAGATACTCCACAAGTGAATAGATGGTGGGGACAAAAAAGGGGATTGCAGTTTTTTCTGCAATATAAAAGCATGAAAATTTTGGGGTACTATTGTGATTTGAGACTCTTGTTTGGTTTTGGTTGTTCATTTTTCTTCTGGGGCAGTTTTCTTCGCCTTAATGAAAGTACTTCAAAGTTCTAGTACATGCAATCAAGTGGGGAATCTTTTTTTTTTGTTTTTTTGTTTTTTTAATTCAAATGGGGAATCTAGTCTTGTATTAGAACTCTCTTGGGATATGATGTTTGGATTTTCAATTCATGTGGCTGTAAATAGGGATAATGTGATGCATTTAAAGCCTTAATATCATGAGTGGAATATGTTTACAGATTTTGAAATTACAATCTACTTTTTTGGGCAGCTTCGCATCAGCTAATTTCATTAATTGAAACTTTATGGCAAAAAGTCAAAAACTATAGGCTTTCCTCACAAATGTTGTTGAGAGCTCGACTATTAACTCTCTCAAGTCTTATGTGCTCTGTCGCTAAACGTACGCTACGTTAATTGTCAACCTATCTGTTAACGACTTAAACTTTTAGGAGAATATTAGCAGACCGCATGCAACTTTAAATGCTTTGTTTGAAAAACAAGTTTAAATGCTTTGTTTGAAAAGCAAGTTGAAGCTTAATTTGTTACAATATGAAACTCTCAATCTGTCTCTTTGCTCTTAGAAACTATAAAAGTATCTTTTGAATTTTGAAAACTTATTTCAATTTCATCATTATGAATAAAAAAACAACATGACAACCCTTAAATAATTATTTAAAATATTTTATATATTAAAAACATTAAACAAATCTTAAAACAAAATATCAAATTTCAAAAAAAAAAAAAAGATATTAAGTTTTATGATTTTATAAATTTTAAAAGATTAATTATAAAAATTTTCCTTGAACTATAGCTCCTGTAACACTTTATCCCTTGAACGTCAAAATATAACATTTGTTCCTTCTAAATTATGAACCATTAACAAAAATTGTTTTTTTGATAGAATTCTAACGAAAAATTCAAAAATAACTTCAAAATTAGGGGTATTTTAGTAATCTACTTATAAAAATAACCCCAAATATTAAAATTATAATAAAATAGTCTATGTTGATGATTAAAATAAAAATAATAATCAAACCATAATACAATTTGAATCATCTTTTTTTCAATATACCGAAACTTCTTTAAAATTTTATTTTTTTCACACCCAAAAAGTTTTTTTAAAATTTAAAAGTTATGGATACTAGTAAAAAAAAAGAATATAACAAAAATACATTCAATATAATAAAAAAAATGTAATACAAATGTCTCAAAGAGAGATAAAACTTAGATGAAATTAAATAAAATTATAACATAAAGGCTATGTTTATTAACAGCTTATACTTTAGGAAGGACGGATATTACATTTTAAAGTTCAGAGGGTAAAGTGTTACAAGGGCTATAGTTCGGGAAAAATTTTTGTAATTAATGCATTTTAAAATATTTGTTTAAAATTTTTCTCAAGAAGAAACATATGTTTTATAAGTAAATTGGGTTTAATTAAAGGTATTTTTATCTTTATTTCTATGTTTTTTAGTCGAAAAAGTCTACAAGGGATAAAATTGAAATAAATTTTTAAATTTAAAGGGTACCTTTGCAGTTTTTAAAAACAGAAAGATAAAGTGAGAAATAATGATAACTAGGAGATGTAATTAACCTTAATTGTAAGCAAACCTACTTTATAAGCTATGTAAATTACCAAAAAAAAAAAAGAGGGTCTAAAATAGACGGGAAGCTCAACATTTGTAGAAATTAGGACAAGTTGTGAGAGAAGAGGGTTACTTCTCTAGCTCTACACCCATAATCTAATAATCTTGCGTCAAAAGAATTCTACTTTTACTTCAGTGACTATTCAAAAAACTTAAGGCTTGTTTGGCACACTATATTATATTATATTGTATTATATTGCATTGTATTTTTTGTACATAATATAATACAATATAATACAATGCAATACACTACGATATAATACAATATAGTACGGTATGCCAAAAATGATCTTATTATTTTAGTTTTTACTTCTATTGTAAGTCAAAGGTGCAGAAAGTTGGTTGAAGAATTGGCCAATCATTAACTGGCTACTTCCATTTCTTTCTATGAAAACAATAACAGAATGTAACTTTGCAGGTAATAATGCCAATAGTATAATGTCTTCTTGGTTTTCTTAAACTTGAAGAAACAGTCGTTTTCTTTGAGTAATGGATTTAAATTGTGTTGATTTATATTATTTTGATTTTAAGTTGTGTGATTTGAATTACTATTCGAATTGACGTTTGTATGTACATTTAAAGTGTTAATTTGAATAAGGAATAAAATTAAAATTTGTGTTTAAAATAGATAGTGAATTTTTTTTTGATTTATTAACAAATTTAATAAAATCTTAATATTCATGATCTTAAAAAATATGCAATATAGATCTTAATTTATTCTTCTCTTCATTAAGAACACAATAAAACAAGAATCATCTCAATCGGATATCAAATAAAGAAGCTATGACTTTTTTTTTCCTCAAATATAGAAAAGAGAATTTCAACTTTTACTGTAGTAAATCTATCTGAGTCAAAAGAGTTCGAAAGGGATTAGAACTTTAAAAACTTAAATTCAAAGGATTTATTTTATTTGTATACTTTTATTTTGATGCCTATTTCAACTATATTTTAAGGTGTCAGTAAAGGATTGTAGTTTGTTCTGTTCCTTCGCTGTTTAAAGGTGGAAAATCAAGGAAAGGATAACGCAAAAGTGTATCGAATTGGATGCCAAGTATTAAAGAAATATATAGATTAGGAAACCCTTATTAATTAGTTGACATTGTGTCGTCATAAAAAAAAAGGGAAGATTTCAATAAATAGTAATTTTATAATAAATAATTAAAATAAATAACAAATTTTAAAAATATTTATAAAAAATAATAGAGAGTAGAAAATTTATTTAATAAATTACCTTTTATCTCAAATTTATCAGTGTTAAACTTGATAAAATTAAGCTTATTATTGATAAAATTAACAAATTTATCAAATATATTTAAATTTATCGTTAATAAATAATTATTTATCTAATTTAAAAAAATTATATCATTTATTTTAAAAGTATTTTTGAAAACAGCATTTATCTTTGTATCTGAAAAAAGATTTTGTCGTATAGACGATCTGGTGGCTAGCTAGATCGGACCCGAGCTATTCTTTTGATGTTATATGCGATAAAAAGCCCACAAACCGGCATGCGTTGTCAACTAATTATTGATAGTATTTGGCCCACATGTTTCCCAATTCAGCCTGAGTTATTGTGGCTTCAATGTAATACGTCCAATCCTTTAACAAACTTCATTATTGTTTTTTGTACTTTTCATTTTGAGGTGTCACTTCCGTTTCCATACGTGGTATCTGGCACTGCACAGTGACTATATAATGCACACACACACACACAAGCACACATATATAATAATCCGTTAACTTATGGATGGAAAATACACATGACATGCACGTGCATATTTGAAAGAGGATTCTTTTCGTGGTGATACATAATATTCAACAAATAAACACCAAATTTTTTTAGCATCTATTTTAGACCATAGACTCATATTATTATTTATTCTAAAAAAAGCTTATCAAATTTAGCCCAAATATATTATTACTTTTGCTATAAAAAAACTCTAATTATTGTTAAAAAAATTAAAAAAGGCTGAAATTATCTTTCGTATTAAATTGAGAGAAAATTTTATCTCATAAAAACTTAAGAGAAAAACATGCTTAAAACTAAATTATTTTTAAAAAAATTAATATCCATGTAAATGCTTGAAACCAAACTTAAGCTAGCCCCTTAGCTTTCTAACTTTTGGTCGTGGGGAAGCTAGGCAACAAAAGTGGGAGCATGGGTTGTGGGCATGGCTAATCTATGTGTAATGATCAGAAAAATCTAAAAATTAATAAGTATAATTAATTAAAGATTTTTTTATAACTAAACCATTAGTTTATAAGAAAGTATAAGTTTATAGTTTATAAGTTTAAGTTTCTATAAGAACTACAAAAAAAATTAAAAAAATTTGGTTTAAGAATAGAAATTTTTTACACATAGAAATTTCACAAGTTTATATTGAGACTTAATCACGATTTTCTCAATTAACGCACATTTTGAAAGTCTTCATAGCAATAAGACTTTAGCAATAAATAATATTGTAATTACACAATTTTATGCACGTCATGTATGAAGCATATAGCAAACATGATGTTATGAGAGTATACTTGAATAATTGAAAATAATTGTTTAGTGTGCTAAAATAAGCTTTTATAATCCAATAATTCCATGTATGGATCATAGTAATGGCCTTTATAAAGATCTAAATTAGAATATTTAAATTAAGATTAATTGATGAAAAGAAATTTCCAACTTAGTGTAATTATACGGAATTCCTATGTGATGCTAATTTAGCAAGAAAAATCTAGATCAATAATAATTAATAGCTTAACACCGTAATCGAAAAGTGGTAAACATATAGTTTATGTATGCAAGATCGATCTTGATTTTTATAAGATCACAAGGTATGACAAGAATTTTATAAGTTATAAGTTAATTAAAAATTCATGAATTCACGATATCTTATACATTCACAGTTATTTATTTACAAGTGTAAATAACTGTGTGAAATTAATAATAATTATTATTTTTATTATAATAAAACTGTTAATGGAGTCCAAAACCATTGCACGAGCCTTAAAGACAAATGAAAAATTACAAACGAATTAATTTCAATTCGTAATGTAATTAAGAAAAGTTTAAAAAGCATCTATAGATTGAATGTAGATCTATAACTAACTTTCTAATATGAGCGGTTCGGGTTATAACCATAAAGCACAAACTATACTAAGTTCAGTATTTCATTGACTTTTGTATAGTCAATTTAAATTACGAAAATGTTTAATAAATTATAATCACTATTTTTATGAAATAAATAGAATATGATATGTTTTGGTGGTACAAGAAAATGGTTTCCATAAGATAAAAATGATGTATTTATTTTTGAAAATTATAATAAAAAATATATGTTTTATTTATTAGTTAGCATTTTAAAGTTTTTAAATCTACGAAAAATTATTTTGATAAAAAAAACAGATTTTAAATTTTAATCAAAGCTTTTGAATACACGATATTATTCATAGAAAAAATGACAAACATAGTTAATCACCGGTTTTGAGCACAAAATTGTCAAAGTTCAATATTTTGGAATAAAATCAAGAAATCCAGAAAATAGACTTAGATCTATGAAAATTATTTTTATGACAGTACATCAATATTAGTAAGTTTAGAATATAGTTAGAATTTATTATTTAATTTCAAAGAGACCAAGAATATTACAGTTTTTAAAGTACGGCTATGTTTATATTATTTTCAAAGTTTATGGATCAAAATTTGACCAACCTGACCAAGACACAGATTAGAATATATGGACCACAACATTGTTATATATACAATTGCAAAAATAAAAAAATAAAAAAATCAGCATTCTATTTTTTCTCTCTACTTTCTGTCTCTAACCTACCATGACAAAAAAACCTAATTGGAGATCCCAACCTCCATTTTCGACATAGCCAGTGTCAACGAATAGATTGTGACGAGCTGAGTCCAATGACATGCCATACCAACCGTGACTCAGCTGGAGTAGCCCTCAATCGTAGTCCAAAATGGTAAAAAAACCCACTTTTTTTCGACACAATTTCTTTGCCGTTTGAGCAACAATCAACGTGATTTTGGTGTCAATAAATAGATCAACGAGACAAAGAGATCCCCTCTATTTTCATTCGTCGATTTTAGCCAAAAAAGCCCCAATGGAGAACTCCCCATTTCTACCGCCGCATCACCATATGATCTAGCTATCCTCAGTGGCGTTGAGGTGCACCGCAAGCACCATTACACTTGGATAAAGGAGGCAAGCAAAAGTTCTCCATCAATTTCACATAGCAACTGTCGGTGGCTAGAGTTCGAGGTGCACCATCGTTTGCCGTTGTTGAGAGTCTAATCTTGTCAATTCCAACTGCCTTGACTCCAATTGTTTGAGCCAAAATGCTCCGAAGCACTACCAATTACACAGTCCCATGTTCCAATGATGGAGTTCGATGTTGCCGTCATCAACCCATCATGGAGCACGTCAACTTCGCTACTCCCGCCCTTGTTGAGCCAAATTGATGACCCCAACGAGTTCGAAAGAGGACGAGGATTAAATCTCAACCCTCAATTGGGGCAGACCACTATAGACGGGGGAGACCTGTTATACATATATGATCGTTACTTAACTGTATAATCGTTAACTTAAACACTTTAATGTAAATTACTTACATTGTGGAATAATTCTTTTAAAAGAAATTTTAATAATGGTTTCATAAAATATCTTTTAAAGAAATTCTAATTTCCTTAAAACTTAATAACAGTGTAGTAATAATTATTATGTCTTAACATAACAATTATTTCTTTAGACTTAGTTCTTTGCTAACATAATAATAACCTCTTAAAACTTTTCTTTTTAATATATTTCTTAATTTAAATTAAAATAACATTTATTATTAAAACATTCTAAATTAAAACATAAGATAATTATTTAAAACTATTTCTTTTAAAACATTTTTCTAAAATTAAAATAAACTTTTAAAAGCAATGTTAAAGTTAAGCATTGTAACTTCTTACTAGAAATTTATGTATATTTGTTGCAGTTTTCGTTGCAACAATTTAAAAAAATAAAACTTCTCTAAACTAAGGTTGTGTGACTACAAAGTTGGTTTTAAACCATACTTACGTACTTTCATTTACTTATCAATATCTACACAATTTTGTACAATAAAATGCACAAAATTTCATAAATTAAAATGCCTAAAATTTCATAAACTAAAATTCATAAAATATCGTAAACTTAAAACGCATAAAATTTTATAAACCTAAAACTTGGAAATATATTACTTTTGTATAAGCGGTATCTATTTCCATCTCCACCATTCATCCGCCACTCACCATGCCATCAAATGATGCTGACCAGTTCTTTACTTACAACATGAACATACTTAAATGAGCTTTCGTGCAGCAAGTAGGAAATTAGACTCATAAAACATATTTAAGAACATGTCATAAAACATGTATGAACATTTTATGCTTGCTTATTGACTTATTTCATGCCTAATTAATTAAACTTTAACATATCTTACTAAAAGGGCCCAGGTATTCGTATCAGTTATGCGTGATCCTAAAAAAGTTAGGCCTTGCAAGGTTCCCAATGACTCTGAGGTCTTAAACTAAACTAAAAATGATACCTCTATGTAGGTCGAAAGGTTGGTACAACGCCTTTAACTTATCTTGTCTTATTTATTTCACTTAACTTATTGTGTATGCAGTATGACATGTTACTATATAACAACACGAAATCATAAATCAAAATCATAAACATGTTCAACCGAAGGTGAGTAAGTGGTATAATTTAATACAATATACCTTACTGCACATGACATATTCATAATATAACAATACATGGCATGACTTAAACTTAACATACCATACTCAAGCATAGCATATCATGACATGACTTAATATAATACAACATATCATGCATAACATAGTGTAACATATCACTGGATATGCATTTCATAATGTTAATAAAATATGTAAAAATATTTATTTAGAAACTGTTCATACCGTAGGTGAGATTCTTACATACTTGGATTCTGAGCTAAGTAGGTTCAGTTGTATCTTTCTAGTTCTATAGTCAAAGCAACTTCCTTAATAATGGTCCTAGAGGGACTGTAAATGGCTAAAAATTGCTTCTTGGAGATTTATAACTGTTAAAACACCATTCTAGACTCCATTACGATTTATGTTGCCTCAATTCATCTGTAGTCGATACTAGATGAAGGTCACCATTGCATTTAGAAAACAAGTCAAATAGTGGTATCAAATCATCGATCAGGGTTGGGATCATAAAATCCAAGGTCCATAGGAGCCCAGCCACCCGCAACAGTGCGTGCGGCGACTCTAGTGGGTGGCTGACAATGGCACTTCAGCTCCCCCTTATTTTTGACCTCTTGAATTGATTGATATGGTCAACTTAGTTCGATTCAGCCTTTAATTGAGTAGATCTAGCTCAAAAATATCAACTAAAATTGACAGCATGATTCTCCATGTTGCACCGGTTACAGCCCGAGAGATCAAGGGCTTCCCCTCATCGACTCTACCTAAAACAGCATAATGAAGCCCACCACCACCATGCACGACAGTAATGATGATTTGTTGCTTTTTTGATAAAATCCCGTGAAATTAAAGGAGGTGATTCATTCTCCGAGATGCTCTGAGCATTTACCCTTCAGCAATTTGGGATGGAATGGCTAGAATCAGTAAAAACAAAGGCTTCCATGGTGGCTGGTGATGGTGCACTCTAATCTTTATCGTGTAGCTTTGATTCGCTGTAATTGATAGAGGGAAAAGTTCTTCTTATTAGTCTGAATCTCTTGACATGGGCGGTGTCCATCATGGCTGTCAAAGATGGCATATACAACAGGGGCCATGGCGGTGGAGACAGGGTGGCTTCATGAAGCTGTTCTGGCAAAAATCAAGCAATGGGGCTAGTACGATTCTCTTCTTCTCGTCGTTTTGAATCTGTAGACATCAAAATCATGTCGATCGGTGCTTGGACGATGGAGAAATCTTGTAAAAAAGATAGTGGATTTTTACAACTTTAACCAGCGATTGTGGCCCGCTTCAACGAAGTTATGGTCGGCACGACCCGTCATTGGAACCAACTTGTCCCGATCTATCTGATGGTGTAAAAGGTGTCAAGTTTTTGACTGGTTAAGGAGAAGGTGGAAGAGAGATAAAGCAAAGAGAGGAAATTTGATTTTCTATTGGCTTTTTTTTTTTTTTTGTCCATGAATATATAGACACTGTTATGGGTCCACAAATTCAAATCTGTGTCGTGGTAGGGTTGATCAAGTTTTTGTTCAGTAAACTCTAAAATTTCGGTAATCATAATCGTACTTTTAAAACTGTAAAATTCTTGGTCACTGTAAAAATAAGTAAATAAATTATAACTGTATTATCATCTTGCTAAAATCACTACCTGTCATAAAATCATTTTCATGATTCTAAACTTATTTTCTTAATTTCATGATTTGATTCAAAAAAATGAAAAACGTTGATGATTGTGCTTCCAAAATTGGTGCGTAACTATTTTCACAACTTCATATATATATATATATATGTATACATATATAACCTTCACGATTTTGCTTCCAAAATTAGTGCTTAACTATTTTCACAACTTCAAATATAGACACTGTTTATGTCATGCTATATTTTATTATGTTATGATTATGTCATGATCAACGCGTGATATATGCAATAACAAATTATACTGCTTAGTCATTTTCAAGTTAAGCATGTTTACGATTTATGATTTATGATTTAAGATTTGTGATGCTACATAGTAACATGTCATATTGCATACATACAATAAGACAAGTGAAGCAAATAAAACATGTTAAAGGTGTCGTTCCAACCTCTCGACTTACAGGGAGGTTTGACTGAATTCAACACTGTTTATGATCTCGATAACGTCGGGGACCTCGCGAATCTTGACTTCGGAAGGATCACACGCAATTAGTTCAATCATTTGAGCCCAAACAATAAGATAAGTTAAAGTTTAAATAACTAAGTATAAACAAGTCGATAAGCAAGCATAAAATGTTCATGTATGTTTTATAAAATGTTCACGCTGTAGGTAAAGAACTAGTCAACAACATTTCATGGACAATGGTGAGTGGCGAATGAATGGCCGAGATGTGAGTGGATGCTACTTATGCAAAAGTAATATATTTCTACATTTTATATTTAAGAAATTTTATGCACTTTTAATTTAGGAAATTTTGCGCATTTTGTTTTTTGAAATTATGTAAGTATCAATAAGTAAATGAAAGTACATCAGTATAGTTTAATAACCAAGGTTGTAATCATACAGCATTAGTTTAGAAAAGTTTTAATATTTTAAAATGTTGTAACAAAAACTGCAAAAAATATATGGGAAATTCAAACATGAAGTTATAGCGTTTAATTTTAGAAATGTTCTTAAAATTATTTTAATTAAAAAGAAAGGGGGCGTTAAAAGAAATAGTTTTAAATAATTTTTTTATGCTTTAAAAGAAAATATTTTATTTTAGGAATGTTTAAAATTAGAAACATTTCTTAATTTAAATCAAGAAATGTAATAAAAAGAAAGTTTTACGAAATTAGTATTATTACGTCTTAAGAAATTATTGTTAAGATGGATTTGAAGAATTAAATTTTTAGAAATTATTATTATTATGCTACTATTATGTCTTAGGAAATTTGTATTTCATTTAAAGAAATATTTTATGAAACCATTATCAAGATTTCTTTTAAAAAAATTATTCTGAAATTTAAGTACTTCATGTTCAATATGTTTAAGTTCATGATGTAGTATGTAAGTAGTAAGTAGTGTTGTTACACTAGGCATGAAGGGATTAGGAGGTACGAGGGGAACAAGAAAGTGACAGATTTGGGCGCAACTACTTGGGCACAGTGGAGAGGCTGGGCGCAACAGGTGTGGATGCTAGGTGAACTAGATAACAGGAATGGGAGCATTGGTTGTGGGTATGGCTGATCTAGGCATGAAAGCGCTAGGCATGAGGGGCTTAAGGAGCGGCAGATTCGGGTGCGATTACTTGGGCACAGTGGAGAGGTTGGGCGCAACGGGTGTGGATGCTTGGATACAAGTTGAAGCTTGGACACACCAAATCGAGCACGAGATCAGGCAAAATGTGATTAAGAAATTATAAGTTAGTTAAATGAAAAGAAACAAATCAAATAATAAAATTGATCAAACAGTTTTTGGGCCATACCACCAAGTGCGGTGGCCTAGTGACAACGATACAAAAAGTTATTATAGTTGGGATTATGATGAAAGGTTCAAGGCTTGGATGATCCTTTATGTTTATGTAGTCCTTTTTTAACATTATAAGAAATGAAGTACTTTCTTAAATTAATAATTTATATATTAATTGTTCTCCATTAAATTTGTTAGCAAAACATCATCAAGTTTGAAATAAGAATTATGCATATATAAATGACCCCTAGAGAATGCACTTTGTCTCAATTTGCCCCTGACTTTTACTTTTAGAAGTTATGCTACCTTGATGTTTCAAAAATTGACACAAATGGTCCCTTAGTTAAATAATTTGTTTACTTTTGTACAATTTTCAAACAGTACAAAAAATCCCTACCTAAATAAAACGTAATGTACAGAGATCCCATACCAACTAACAATGCAATCCCCCATCAGCAATGACGACGATGACTCAACACATCTTTCTCTTTTTCTTTGTGATACTGTAGATGAAAAATGAAAAACACACGTAAATCTTTGAGATGAGAAGTAGGATTTTAAATTTTTTAATGATCCATCAATTCATTTTTTTTCCTGTTGTCAACTCTCTATAAGAGGAGAGACGACATTCCACATTTTATATTCCAACAGCATTGAAATTAAGGTTGTAAATTATGGCTGTTGAAGAGATTGTATTATATTGTATTATATTGTGTTGTAATAACAAAATATAATACGGTGTCTGGGGGGATGACATATTATATAACGGGTCAAATTTTATTTTTTTAAAGTTTGAATGGTCAAAATGTAATTTTTCAAAAATTTTATGGTCAAAATATAATTTTATCAAAATTAAGGTGTCAAAAAAATTTGTAAGAAAATATGGGGTCAAAATATAAATTTTTATTTTAAAAAATATGAAGTCAAAATACAATTTTTAAATAGCTAAGGGGCTAAAATGTAGTTTTAGGAAATAAAAATTTGTCCTCAAATTTTAAAAAATTATAGCTTTTGGTCCAATTCTATGATTGTCTGACCCCAACCCTATGCTAGATCCAATTCCGACAAAAAACCTTAGACTTGGTATAAAGTAATACAATACAATATACCAAAAATAGACTCTATTTTATATTATGACATAAATTGTATTAATTTTCAATCCATATTAACTTATACAATTTAATGATCATACCAAATATTGTATTAGTATATTATTATACAATACGGTGCATTAATATGGTGTACCAACCATAGTATATATGTGTTAACTCCAAAAGAATATTTTTATTTATTTCTTTTGTTGCAAAGAGCCCAAAAAAAATTGTAAAATAAGGTTTTCAAAGATCACATTAAATTCACATCGAATGAAGAATATAATAATAGTAATAGTAATAATAATAATAATAATAATAATATAAGATTTGATTAAAATTTGATAATCCACGATAGAATACTTTCTTTTCATATCCCATATCATGGGATCTCCTACGATATCACAGTTGATCAAATTTCCAAAGATTTTGTAAGATATGAAAATTGTGGTTCCTCAAAATACTAAAAAACCAAACCCTACCATCATCGTGATCGAGGACCCCTTTCCTCCACAAATTTGGAATACGGCAAAGACATACACAATAGTCGGTCAATCTAGAACCAATAATATTTATTGAATTCCTCTAGTCTATTTCGACCAATTTTCTAATTTTTTTTTTTTTTAAATGTAGATACCACATCGAGCACGTGATCTCCTTCAATGACCACCAATTTCAAATTACACGTAACATAAGACCTAAAATTTATTACCGTACTCTACTTCTTTATGGGGAAATATATATTTAATTTTAATTTTCTAAATCCGGTTTGTTCGTCTCATATGGTTGTTTCGAAATACACATCATCAAAATCAATATAAATCAATGCACCGTAATAAAATATATGATGGCGGATCGAAAAAACATATTTAAATTTATGGTCTACCATTGAACATGATATCGTCCAAGCTAACTATGTATACGTTTCTAAATAGAGGTCCAATTATACACCGGCTGTGGTTTGTTGTCGTATCTGTTTTGCCAATCACCAAATGAATAAATAAAACAGAGAAGATACGGTGATTGGGAGAGGAATTCAAAGGAAAAGAGCAAAGAAAAAATTCAGGATAGGATCATCATCAACTAGGTGTTGATTGAGACAGGCATACCCTTCTCCTCGGGAAGCCCAACCAACCATGAACCAAACAACAGTTCAGAAGAAAGCTAAGCAAAAATATCTTACTTAATCACATAAAGTTATAATTTTATTATTGACAAAAAAAATAATACCTAATTTAAAAAATATATTATATGTTAAAATAAGATTTATAGTTTTACTAGTATTTAGGTTGTAATTTTATAGGAGATAAAAAAGATTTTTCAACAAAAATGATTAAAAAAAAGATAATAAATTTTTTTTTATATTTAAAATCTTATTATTTATAAAATTATAATGTGATCTAATATATTTTTTAGACTAGATCTATTATTTCGTTAGTAATATGATTATAATCTTACAGGTTAAACGAGGAGTATTAGAAAAATAATTGAGCACAGATATAATTCAGGAAAAGACATCGTTCAATGGTCTCTGTTTTTGTAATGACGTGCAGATAAACTTCAAAACTTACTAACTTTGCATGATCCATTTAAACTCATTCACGGTTTGACACATATGAAGTCCATTTGGGCCTTTTCGTACGTGGCATCTTTGGCCGAGTGCCACGTGGGCTTCACGAAGCGGAAAAGACTGAGCGGTAAGAACTAAAAATGGCAACGGGACGGAACAGGCTCGAAGAATGCTTTCTTGTTTCCATCTCCATTTCTGCGCCCCATGTCTGCTCCAATCTTACGAAAATTTTAAAAAGTTAATCATAAATAAAAAGGCGTTAAAATTACCCTAAATTCAATCAAAATTTGACGTTTTTAGAAAACAAAATCAATTCTAACAAAACATATGTGGAGAACAATGTTAAGATTAGAATTAATAAATAATCATATTTTTAAAAAATTAATAATATCCTTATATTTTTCAAATGTGTATATCCGGCGGGGGAGGGTAAGAGACTAGTGTTTGTGGGTCAACATTTTAATTCGTCAAAACCGAAGAAAGGTACAATTGATCTTTCATACTCAAACCCAACTTATTGTGACAAAAAAAGTACGTGCCATCAACTGTAAATTGGATTAGAAGAACTTACAAACACTGATAGGGTGTTTCGCCAGTGATAAGAATTATTGTGGAAATCGTTTTTACTATAGAATATAAAAGCTTTATATTGTAACAATTTTTATTTTTTTACTATAATATATGAAAATTTTATACTATTTATAACTAAATTTATGATGTCAACCACTATTAACTAAACACCCTCCAGGTTAAGAAAAGACGTTATAACAACATTATTAGAAAAAGTTCTTTCATGTTCAAAAAAATAAAAAAAAAATGGGTTACTTACGGATTAGAAGAGTGACATCATGCAAAATGGAAGACGACATGGCGGCACAGGATAGTTGGAGAAGTGCCACCGCTTTATGTGCCTGCAAATGCAGCACCTGTGGGACAAGTCTCTCTCTCTCTCTTTTTTTTTTTTTCCCTGAAGATAACAATGCAGAAAAAAAAGATATATTTAGTTACTGCAAGGGAAAGATATATTTAGTTATTGCAAGGGAAATTAATATGCAAAAATGTGTGAAAACAAAATTTGGAAATTTCTTGGTTTTTGTTTCTTCTTATCCAAAAACGGCATCAGTTTAATTCGTAAGGCATTTCTAACCTCTCCCTCCTCTTGTTATAAATTGAAGGTCTTTGGGGGGAGCTCCTGTATGAATTTTTCATAGTTTATTACCTTTCAAATAAAAAGCATTTTCTTTTTTCTTTTTTCTTTTTTTTTTTTTTTGTACCTGCATCTTTCTCAGTGCCTTCAATGGTAAGCTAACTTTTGAATAAACTTCCCTCAGCTTTCTTTGCTTGTTCTCTAATACGTCATTTGAGATATGTTTATGGCAAATTACGGTTTGCATGCAAGCATTTCTTTGGTCTTCATTCAATTTTTTTTTCCATATATAGTTTGAAATAAAATTTCTAGGCATTTCCATTTGAGGCTCTATATATGTTCAATCTCTCTGGTTCATATATGCAGCAATAACAATAGACCAAATATTCCTTTTATACCCAAAATCATGAAGCACTATATGCATGCATGCATGCATGCCTTTATTATTCCCGTTTTACTTGTATTAATTGAGATATGCAAGTACCCAATATTAGTGTTTGTAGTTCCAAAATCTGTTACTTTCATGGGATTGTTTTGCTTTCCTTTTAGTATCTGAAGCTTTGAAGGAATCTATTTAAGGTTGGTCTAGCATTGTCACGTCCCGGAGTACGACACGTGACGTGGCGGTTTAATTAAGTTAATTAAGTAGAAACCTAGTTAAAACATGAGTTTAAGAATTAAGAAATTATTTATGAAAAAGTGATAATTTTAAAACCTTTTTAAAGCGAGCAATTATAATATTTAAACAAACAAGAATAACAAAATAAACAATAAGGAAATAATAATTAAGAACTAAGGAGAAACGAGAATGGGTCCCACTGATTCACATTTTGTGCACACACGTAATATCGACAATATTAAATTATAATCACTGTCCAAAGTAGAGAAAGAAATTAAGTTAATACATGTCTTGAATTTATGATTTAAATAACCTATTGCTCGCATGTCCTACCTATGGACTCTTTTCTGATCCTAAACTGATATCCACCTACAAGGGGGAAAGGTTTTGAAACAAATAAAATATAAGCGAAAGACTCAGTAGGACTATATTTTTAGAAACATTTAATTTTAAAGGAAACTTCATTATTCGAAAACTTATTTAGAAAATAGACTTGGACACAGAAATAAAATTTAATAAAATTGTTCTTACCAAAATCGTTTATTGGTCAACCAGAAGGAATATCATTTTCTTTTTCCTAGGCAAACCATATATGTAACACCACCGTAATGGCCCAGCTGGGTTTCGGAACCTGCCTCCAAGGTCGCACGCTGCATGACCCGATTTCTGTTCTAGCATCATGCCCATATGTATGCAAATATAACTTTCTATAATTACTAAAATCTCATATTACCAAGTATTTTTATTTACATTCATTATGAGGTTTATTATGAAAATCACCTCAATCTATTGTTTATGAAAACAGTCAATGAAAATACTTTTTCAATCAATCATTGAAAACATTTTGAATAAAATCCCTTTGAGGACAAGATCATTTTAAAAACTAGGCTACCAAGGAAACATGGTAGAAGTCCTACCTCAATACTCATGCCGATGTCCCACACCGTAACCCCGGTCCGTTACGCGTCAGCTCTGCGGAACCACGAACAACCTTAATTATGTATAAACTACGTCTATCAGTATCTAGTTTAAGATATTCTACGTTGTTAAACTACTTCATGATGTCCTAGTGTGCCATTTGTATTCATAAAATCATTTTATAAGGTTAAAATTTCAATCGGGACTCAAAACAGTAAAAACGGATGAAAAATCATAAAATTTCACTATTTTCGATCGGCTTGCTGGTCACCCTAGTTTGGTCGGCCGAATTGTGCAGTTTGGTCTGCTGGAAAACCAAGTACGGTCGGCTAAACTTTTCTAAGTTCGGCCTGCTGGTCGTATGAATCCGGCCTGCCAAACTGAAAAATTCCAAAAATTTTCAGGCACCGATCTCGGCTTCCCTGTGTCCAAATCCTCATTTTAACCTATTTTTCTCAGTTCTCAGGCATGAAAAACATCAATAGATGATAAAAAAACACTATAGAATACTTTTAAATCAATTTAAACAAGATTTGGATAAAGATTTTGAAAAATCCCGAAAATAGAGAAAAATAGATACAAATGAAAAATCTTGATTCAAATTTGTTTTTGATTAAACAAAGCTTAGATTCTAGATGTTCTAAGTTCCTCTAACCTAAATTGATGGTTTTTTAAGCTTAGGAAAACTTAAATTTCAAAATACTAAGAAATTTGAATAGTTTAGAAAAGTTTAAAAATTTTAAAACTAACCTCCAATTGAAGCTTTAAATCGTGTTTGCGGTTGCTAAATCGCGTTCCCAAGCTTCCAACCTAGCTGGGAAGCAAGGCTTGAGCTCGAATTTTGAATAAAAATGTGAGAGGGAAGAAAGAGAGGGACGGGCAAAGAGAAAGAGAGTGAGAACTGAGAGTGAGAGGAAAGAGAGACGAGAGAGTGAGTGAGGACGAGAGGAAGAGGGAGAGGGAGAAATAAATAGAGAAAAGGAAAGAGCGAAACCATTGAAAGGAAACCGTATGCTACCCACGGTTTTGAAAAAGATGTGGTTGGTATTTGACAAATTGTTTTGTTTTAAATATTTAAAATACAAATAAAAACAACTAAAAATAATTTAAAAATTTATTTGATTAGAAAAAAATAATTACAAAACACTTAGATTAAAATTAAACCATAATTTGGCACATTATTACACCATTTTTACTTACTAATATTACTTGATTAATTTCGGGACATTACAAGTATATTGTGAACAGATAATGGAGGAAGAAGGGAGGTTTGAGGCAGAGGTAACAGAGGTGCAAGCCTGGTGGAACTCCGAAAGTTTCAAGCTAACCCGACACCATATACAACCCGAGACGTCGTGGCCCTGCGAGGCAACCTCAAGCAGGGCTACACCTCCAACGAGATGGCCAAAAAGCTCTGGCGAACTCTCAAGACCCACCAAGCCAACGGCATGGCCTCAAGGACCTTTGGTGCACTCGACCCCGTCTAGGTCACCATGATGGCTAAGCATTTGGAAACCATTTATGTCTCTAGATGGCAGTGCTTCTCCACCCACACGACCACCAACGAGCCCGCCCCGACCTGGCCGACTACCCCTATGACACTGTCCCAAACAAGGTCGAACACCTCTTCTTTGCACAGCAGTACCATGACAGGAAGCAAAGGGAGGCCCAGATGAGCATGAGTCGTGAAGAGAGAGCTCGAACACCTTATGTTGACTACCTCAAGCCGATCGTAGCTGATGGGGACATTGGGTTTGGAGGCACCACGGCGACCGTTAAGCTATGCAAGCTCTTTGTCGAGCGTGGCGCTACTGGTGTCCACATTGAGGACCAGTCTACGGTGACTAAGAAATGTGGTCACCTGGCAGGGAAAGTGCTCGTCGCGATCAGTGAACACATTAATTAACCGGCTCGTCACTGCAAGGCTGCAATGTGACGTCATGGGCGTTGAGACAGTTCTCGTGGCGAGAACAGATGCGAAGGTTAACCGGCTCGTCACTGCAAGGCTGCAATGTGACGTCATGGGCGTTGAGACAGTTCTCGTGGCGAGAACAGATGCGAAGGCTGCTAATTTGATCCAAACCAATGTGGACACGAGGGACCACCAGTTCATCCTCGGCGCCACAAATCCGCACCTCAAGGGGAAGAGCCTCTCGGATGGCTGCGGGTAAAACTGGGCCAGAGCTGCAGGCAATAGAGGACA
>CAMOHE010056096.1:14615-47581 GCA_946598075.1 Artocarpus hirsutus | reverse complement strand
TCCCAAACAAGGTCGAACACCTCTTCTTTGCACAGCAGTACCATGACAAGAAGCAAAGGGAGGCCCGGATGAGCATGAGTCGTGAAGAGAGAGCTCGAACACCTTATGTTGACTACCTCAAGCCGATCGTAGCTGATGGGGACATTGGGTTTGGAGGCACCACGGCAACTGTTAAGCTATGCAAGCTCTTTGTCGAGCGTGGCGCTACTGGTGTCCACATTGAGGACCAGTCTACGGTGACTAAGAAATGTGGTCACCTGGCAGGGAAAGTGCTCGTCGCGATCAGTGAACACATTAACCGGCTCGTCACTGCAAGGCTGCAATGTGACGTCATGGGCGTTGAGACAGTTCTCGTGGCGAGAACAGATTTGCGAAGGCTGCTAATTTGATCCAAACCAATGTGGACACGAGGGACCACCAGTTCATCCTCGGCGCCACAAATCCGCACCTCAAGGGGAAGAGCCTCTCGGATGGCTGCGGGTAAAACTGGGCCAGAGCTGCAGGCAATAGAGGACAACTGGGTATCGATGGCCCAGTTGAAGACTTTCTCCGAGCACGTGGTGGACTCCATCAAAAACTCCAACTTTGGAGAGAACGAGAAACGGTGGAAGCTGAACGAGTGGATGAACAACTCCAGCGTCGGCAAATGCTTGTCGAACGAGCAAGCCCGAGAAATCGCGGAGAGGTTGGGCCTCAAAAACCTCTTCTGGGACTGGGATTTGCCCAGAACTAGAGAAACGTTCTACAGGTAAACTCTTTGTAAAAATGACTCTAATAGAAAGCTTTGTTCGTAAAATAACTTAGGATCATGCACAGCTAACTATACTGCGTGGCCGAGTCAGTAACAAAATAGAAAAAGTCACTTTCCTAATAAAGTCATTTTGGAGAACTCCCCTCTACAGATTCAGAGGCTCAGTGGATGCGGCCATCGTTTGGGGCTGGGCATTTGCTCCTCATGCCGACATCATACGGATGGAGACGGCGAAACCTGACGTGGCGGAGTGCACAAAGTTGGCGGAGGGCGTGAAATCGAAGCACCCGGAGATAATGCTGGCGTAAAATCTGTCGCCATCGTTCAACTGGGACGCGTCGGGGATGACCGATCAGCAGATGATGGAGTTCATTCCGAGGATAGCCAAGTTGGGATTCTGCTAGTAGTTCAATACTTTGGCTGGTTTCCATGCGGATGCGCTGGTGGTGGACACTTTTGCAAAGGACTATGCAAGGAGGGGAATGCTGGCTTATGTGGAGAGGATCCAGAGAGAGGAGAGGAACAATGGGGTTGACACACTGGCTCAACAGAAGTGGTCTGGTGCTAATTACTATGATAGGTATCTCAAGACTGTCCAGGGTGGGATTTCTTCCACTGCTGCTATGGGCAAAGGCAAGTCATTTTTTTTTTTTTTCAACAAGTTATGTTCATTATTTTTTAGGGAGCCCTTTACATGTATGCCTCTTAAAGTCCAAGTTATTAAATCGGGTCAAAATCACCCTAAAACAGAAAAAGTATATAAACTAATACGGATGTGACATTTTAAAGAAACTAAAAAACTAGTTTATGACAATCTTATTTTAAATTTTTAATTCCAACTTATAGTACATGTGATTTCTTTGTAAACATTTTAATAGTAAGTCGCAACTTGTTAATTGGCTCAACAATTTTTTAAAATACTTACAATTAGAAGAATGATAATTAGTTTATCATTAAGTTTGTTATAATTCCTAACATTATTCTTCATAACCACCCATGTAACAAAGTTATGACATGATTAGGGGGAAAGCTAAAGGAGGAGATTTTTTTTTTTTTTTGGGTAAAAAGAAGAATGCTGAAGAGAATTGTTGTTGTTGTCGTTTTTTTTTGTTTTTTTGTTTTTGTTTTTGTTTTTTTTTTTAATTGGCAGGAGTGACGGAGGAGCAGTTCAAAGAAAGCTGGACCAGGCCCGGAGCATTGGACATCGGTGAAGGAAGCGAGGTGGTTGCCAAGTCAAGGCTGTGAGAAAAAAGAAGCCTGCCAAAGACGACTATGGTTCCGGGTTAATATGCTTTGCCCATTTCCTTTATTGAATGGGATTGGGGTAGGATAGTCAATTGCAATATAATATTACGAGGCAATTGGGACATTCCAAGTATTTTTTTGGGGTTACATATTATTGTATGCTTTGACTTCTTCTTTCACCTCCCCATTTGCAGAGAGCAGGGTCCAAAACTTGTTTGTGCTTATTGTAATCAAGTTGTTTCTTTTTCAATCCTCGAGTATGAAATACTTATCATTAAAAGTACCACTTGGCACTATCATTATGAAATCCGAGGCCACCAAAAGCAGGAATCCATTTTTTTAATAGCATAAGAAGCTTTGTTGGAAGGGTTTTCTTTTGGCTAAACAAAATATGGGATCAGTAGTAAAAGGACCTAGCCCATGCGTTTGGCAATTAGCATCGGCAAGGCATTATGGGCAATAGAAAATCAATTGTTGAGTGTTAGGCGAGAAAATCTTAGTAGGTCATCCTTTGTATGCAACCATCATCGTTTTGTTAGCTTACTTTGGAGATGAATGGTGTGTTAACATTTACCACCATTTTGTTAGCTTACATTAGAGATGAATGGTGTGTTAAAATTTTTCAAAATGAGTTAAATTGTTCAGCTGCTCTTCGAGTTGGAAATGAATGGTGTGAACTTTTTTCAAAATGAGTAAATTGCTTGGCTAGTCTTCAAATTATTTAAAAGGTAATTCGTTGGTTATTGTTTTTTTTTTTTTTAGCTAAGCTGATCATAAAATTCTTCAAAAGAGTGTAAAAGGACGAACTTAATTGATGAACGTCAATTTTCTCCCCCTATATTGATCACGTGCCATGCACATGATTGAATATTAAGTGTATTTTTGTAAAACAATAATTTTTATTATATTTTTAATTTAAAAATTGTAAAACATAAAAAAAAAAAAAACAAAAACAAAATTCATCAAAAAACTTCTACAAACCGAGCATCGCCTCTTCCTCCTCCTTCTTCGATCACGATATTTATATAAAAGCCCACACAAATTAAATAAATTGATTACTAATAAATTGGTTGTCAATTTATTGACATCCTGAAAAAAGAATAAAAAAGATGACATGAACAAAACCATCAGCTTATATTTCGATTAATAAATTTTAAGATAATCTCCAACATACATGCAAACACTTAAACAAAACCATTAAAAAACCAAAATGAAGATTAATAACATGGTCTCTATCTCCACCATCTTCATCCACTTCTCTTCTTCTTTGATCTGATTCTTCTTCTTCTTCTTCTTCTCTATAATAAGTTAGGGTTTATCACATTCACTGGGTTTTATGCCTTGCTTTTTTAGGAACAACAAAACAACAGTGGCAGATGGAAGTAATTATAGCATCAAAGGCCAGGACATTTGGGTAAATTCAACTGGAACAGGTAGTTACTCTAGTTGATTCTCTGTCTTCTTCCCTCACAACCACTGTCTGTTGGTGTTAGATGAGCTGTGCCCACCTCTCCTTCTCCCTATAACATCAAAACAAACAATCTTGTTCAATTGACAGACTCAAAAAAAAAAAAGAAAAAAATAGAAAAGAAAAAGAAGAGATCTGGAGACTGAGAGACGGAAAGTTCCTTGGAGGGAGAAAGAGAGGAAAATGAGAGAGCCAATTATGGATGCTTCTGCATTGGCACAGCCACCATTCCCGCCGCCACAGGCATTGCTTGAAAGGCTCAAGGACTACGGCCAAGAGCACGTTTTCGACCTCTGGGACGAGCTCTCCGCCGAGGAGCGCCACCGGCTAGTCAAGGACATCGAGAGCCTCGATCTTTCGAGGACCGATCGGATCATCCGCTGCTCCCTCCGGTCCCACGGCCTCCCCGCCGTGGCCATCGAGCCCGTTCCGGAAGGCTGCGTGTCAACCGTGGAGGACCGGAGGCTCGAGGACCGCGAGCGGTGGTGGAAGACCGGGTTGAAGGCCATTTCGGAAGGGAAATTGGCCGTCCTGCTCTTGTCTGGCGGCCAAGGGACTCGGCTCGGGAGCTCCGATCCGAAAGGATGCTTTAACATCGGCCTTCCGTCGGGGAAATCTCTGTTTCAGCTTCAGGCGGAGAGAATTCTGTGTGTTCAGAGGTTAGCTTCGCAGGGAAAGACCGAATCTTCTTCTCCGGTTCAAATACATTGGTACGTTATGACGAGTCCTTTCACTGATGAATCCACGAGAAAATTCTTGAAGAGTCATAAGTACTTTGGGCTTGAATCTGATCAAGTCACGTTTTTCCAGCAAGGGACGATCCCTTGCGTCTCTAAGGACGGTAGATTCGTCATGGAAACTCCGTTCGAAGTGGCAAAAGCTCCCGACGGGAACGGCGGGGTTTTTTCGGCTCTGAAGATGTCGAACTTGTTGGAGGACATGTCGATGAGAGGCGTTAAGTACTTGGATTGCTATGGTGTTGACAATGCTCTTGTTCGTGTTGCTGATCCGACTTTCTTGGGCTATTTCATCGACAAAGGCGTCGCCGCCGCTTCAAAAGTTGTCCGGAAGGCGTATCCGCAGGAGAAGGTTGGCGTGTTCGTCCGCCAAGGGAAAGGCGGGCCACTCACTGTCGTCGAGTACAGCGAGTTGGATCCTTCTCTGGCTTCGGCAATCAATCAAGAAACAGGTCGTCTCCGGTTTTGTTGGAGCAATGTGTGCCTGCACATGTTTACTCTTGATTTCCTTCACCAAGTTGCCAATGGACTTGAGAAGGACAGCATCTACCATCTCGCCGAGAAGAAAATCCCTTCGATTCATGGTCACACGATCGGATATAAGCTCGAGCAGTTCATATTCGACGCGTTCCCCTATGCGCCTTCCACAGCGCTTTACGAGGTGTTGAGGGAAGAAGAGTTTGCTCCTGTGAAGAATGCTACTGGATCCAACTTCGACACCCCAGACAGCGCTAGGCTTCTTGTCCTCCGTCTTCACTCCCGTTGGGTGGTTGCCGCAGGAGGATTCTTGACGCATTCCGTGCCGTTGTACGCAACCGGTGTGGAGGTTTCGCCGTTGTGTTCGTACGCCGGAGAGAATTTGGAACCTATATGCCGTGGTAGAACCTTTCATGCCCCTTGTGAGATTACATTCTAGATAGGTAATATGATAATTCCACTTTCCACACAGCTTCTTATTAGAGTGAAGTGCTGGTGTATGAATTGAGAGCATTGGATTTTTGGGCATGGTTTGATTCTATCAATATTGTGATGTGCAATTTTCTGCTTGAGATTTGTTTTCTTTGGTGTTAAAAAAAATGAAATAGAGAAATAAAAGATCCTTTCTTTTGCATTTACTTTGGTCTCCTGTTTAATACTTACCAAAAAAAAAAAAAAAAAAAAAATTCCACACACTCTTTGCATGTACTTTGGTGACCTTGTTTGATCAGAGGCTTAATTGCTCATATCAGCTTTTGTTGCCTTGTGAATTTATTATTATTATTAATTGCAAAAATAATATTTGGTTTGCTCTCTTTTTGCCTTCTATACCCCTGCATCATTATGATCAAAGTATACTTATTATGGAATATATGTACCTTCTTCAATTGATTATAGGGAATTGCCTCACATGCTTGCAGAGAGTCGGTGCTAGCCTTTCTTCCTTAACTATCAAGTAGGAAAATGATTTGATTTCTCATGATATTGGCTAGTTCAGACTTGAGATCAAGTACTCTATAGAAAACTATTTCCATCCTTTGGTTGGTAATATGGCACACCAGTCTGAAATCTGTTGGTTGTCAGAGAGTCATGTCCAATCAAAGAAAAAAAAATTATGTACACCTTAAGATATTTAAGATTTTTACCTTAAGATAGGAGCTGTTTTTTGAACCGTTAAATTTGTATTAGATTTTGTTAAATTTGTATTAGATTCTGTTAAATTTACGTACTTTCTGTTTAAATGTGATTTAGATCCGAACAGCAGAGTTTCGTAGCTTGTGGGATCAGATCTGTTGAGACTTCTGCTCTTGAGTCCATTTCACCATTTTGTGTCATCTAGCATTGTTGCTCTAGGTGGGTTAGGTAAAGTTTATACAAAGTAAGGTCTTATCTGATGCTTGGGAGATTGATAATGACAAAAACGAATACGACTATGTAACTAATCTGATAGCTTTGAGACGAAGGAACAAGAATCAGCTTGGAACTCACAAGAAGCCATGACGTTTTTCTTTCTTTATCTACATCTTTATATTTTTTTTCCTTCGAAAAAGTCATTTCTCATGGGACAGGAAGATCTATATGCACCCTTCTCTTTTCAAAAGTAAAATCAAATTTCGTCCAAGGATTGCAATGACCGTTAACAGAGACACGTGAAATCACTATAAGACATCAACAAGCTGGCAGGCGCAATGTTACTTTAGAAAGTGTCTTAGGAGGAACATTGATTAACAATTAGAGAAGGTAAAGCTTTGAAAATTTAGTGGAGCTTATATTTTGATGGAGTACTACTCTCATTTAAGCAAAGTCAAAGAAGGTTGGTCCAGAGATGTACAAGTTTGGTGGATGTTTTTGATTTTGACTCTAGCGATTGTGGTTGCTCTGCATCATTTCATAACCGAGAATTTC
The DNA here is from genome assembly GCA_946598075.1 of Artocarpus hirsutus. Lineage (NCBI taxonomy): Eukaryota > Viridiplantae > Streptophyta > Magnoliopsida > Rosales > Moraceae > Artocarpus > Artocarpus hirsutus. The sequence continues at coordinate 40,998 of CAMOHE010056096.1, read as the reverse complement.
TTGCTATGGTAATTCTCGACTGTAGTACCAACAATGTGTAATATTTTCCCTATGAAAGTTTTTTTTTTATTCAATTTGTTATGGTAACATCGGATCCAACTCCACTATAAATTGAAAAGTTTGAATCCCGCTATGAAAGATGTTGATACTGTGTCTTTCCGTGCATTTTTCCAATTCAGAATTTTACATCTGTCGGTTATTGATCAAATTCAAAACTTTCGAAGAAAAGTGAGATTCATCATCTTGATTGCTAAAGTTTTCCTTGACCTCATCTATGTAATGAAACAGTGAAACAGATGGTTTGGCTCCTCAGACTTGAAAAATTTGTATGATCAAAGAAAAGCTATATAGATGGTGAAGAAGTTAAAAGAAATGAGCTTTTTACAACCATAATATCTCATGTTACTCAATTACGGTGTCTCAAAAACACAATACATGAAAAAACCAACAAGCCCTCTTCTTTTTTACCAAAGTAAGATAAAAAGAACTAAAATTCTCTAAAGACAAAGTATATGTGTGTGGAACAGAAGAAACAAGTGCACGCCTTGCAATAAGGGAATATGATGATGGTTGTCTTCTCTTTCACTTTTTATTTATTTTATTTTTTATTTTTTACTATTTCCATGGTTTCAAAATGGAAAGGACTACGATGATTGCAATAACCAGAAGCAATAGAATGGAAATGAGCATGCATTTTCTTGACCTCTTTTGCAAGGCTCTTGCCGTTTGTAGAGCATCTGTACCAGATCGCACATGGTCCACTGCGTTTGTCACCTGTACAACAGTACAAACATGGATAAAATTATCACCACTCATTTGCCATTCCAGTACTAATCATTGTTCAACAACAACAATAATAATAATAATAAAAAACAACTATAAATAATCCCTAAAAAACTATAAATAATAAATAAATAAACAAACAAAAGTGACCATTGACATTTCCTTGTACGATAATAGTAAATGCCTAGAGTAGTAATCAAGGGAAGTGAATTAAGAGCCTTCACCAATAATGAAAGACCAAAAAGAAAATCAACAAATATCCCCTCCTTAACTCACCTTTTAAGCTTTCTACCCTTTAATCAGAATTTCGCTCCTTTAAAATAATATCTAAAGAGAGGCAACAAGGACAAAAATCTAATAGTATTCAACAATAGAGGGCACTCCTTTTTAAAGATATAAATTAATGAGGTGATTGATGAGAAGCATGCTTACATATCCTCAGTTTGGTAAATGATGTGGGGGCCCAGCCTGGGCCTTTACCGACCAACTCAACCCAAAGTCAGCCCATTTTGATATTGACAAGACCTGCCCAATCTACAGTGTCCTTGTATATGTTTTATTTTATTTTATAGGTTTTCTTATAATGCATGCTTTACAAATGAGTTTTTAAGTTTTAAATAATCACATTGTGAAATTTTTCTCTACAACTGTGGGAGTGGCAGTTTGGGTTTGACACGAGAAAGCAATTTGAAATTGACCCAATTTGATGATACGATTGACATGAAATTGATTCGAATTGATTAGCTTTAAGATACAAGAACACGACTTCAAATCGACCCAACTTGATGACACGATTTACATGAAATTGACTCGAATTGACTCGCCTTATTAATTCTTTATTAAAAGATATAGACAAATATGGACAAGTAATTTTTAAAAGAATAAATTTAGCAAAATTACTCCAAATAAATTAAAAATGAATAAATTTAACAAAAATATTTATATTAAATTTACAAAGTAAAATAGATTAAGTAAGTAAAGTAACACTTATATTATTTATGTTAGTTGTGACGATACGAATACAGGTAACCTTTTCACTAAACAGATGACATGTAAGTCAACTTGAACTTGACACAAAAATTTAAGTTGACACAAATACATCTCAAATTGCCACTCTTAGATTGGACATGTTAATACCCTTAAAAAAAGAAAAGAAAAGAAAAGAACATGTAAAACTTAAGCACCAAACTGTTGCCTTTTTTAGGTCCGAGGAGTTTGGATTGGTCATCATGTTTTAGAAGGAAAAAAATTTAGCCATTATGTAAAAGCACAATATTATTGTTAAAGATTGATCAAGTCTGAAATTAAAATGTAAACACACAGTAAAAAAAACCGAATTTGAGTGAACCTAAAACCTTAAAATTTTGAGGCTAAAAGTAACTTTAAGAGAAATTCTGAGTAATGCAAAATATGTCATAGTAATAATAAAAAACTCACTTTTAGACTTACACTACGAATATTGAAGTTTGCGATTGTGCAACAAGGATGAACTAGTTGAAGGTTAACAAAAGATAGTATAAATTTGACCAAAAATCGTAAATTCAAAAACATACGTCACCTAATTTTCTCTAGAAATTAAGGCCGACAAAAGGCAAACAAGGGAATAGATTTGGGTTCGGGTTTTTTAACTTTTTACAAACCTCTGAGTCCAATGGCCATCGGTCCTTTTTCTTTGTTCGTTAAAAATTTTTCCCCTCTTAATGTCACCAAAAAAAAAAAAAAAAAAAAAAAACCTCTACTAACAAGGGCAAATGTACATGATTCTCAGTTTCAAACCAAGTGAACATATTTAGCGTTTCTTTTGTCTTTTGGCTATTTAGGGATTAGGATGGGGTTGGGGGGTGGGTTGTGGGTTGTGGGTCGGGGGAAGAATAAAAGAAAGGGTAAAAGGCATACGAAAAAAATTATTTACATATGATCAAGTGGCAAAGATCATATATCACATGGCAAACCAAGTTAAAAGTGCCTCAACCCAAAAGGTTTTGACGTATGTGGACAATTATATAGTGGTTTTCAAAAATCCACATCCACTACTTCAAAGACAAATAACATCAACTCAAAAAACCAAACTTCACAAAAGAAAGTGTTAAAAATCAAAAGGGAAAAAGGAAACCAAATAAGTAAGGCACACTTCTAAAAGAGGTATAAGAAAAGGGTATAATCCCTATAGATTCCTATTTCACTAATATATTAAGGTCAAGAGACAAAGAAAAGCTCAAGCACCCTTGTCACTCTTCCATGGTTTAAGTATTCCTACAACTATAACAGCTACTATTACTAAGAGAATAATAATAGCAATGCACATCCATTTTCTGGAGTTCCTTTGGAGTTTCTTTGCATTTTGAAGTATGGTGTTTCCTCTTTGGACATGGTTGGCGGTATTTGCGACCCGAACAACATCTCCCCATCAACAACCCGACACCGCCAAACAATGCACATTTTTTGTGTGCACATCATGCAAATACACATCCTCGGTATGCAAATACGTATTGAACAAACCTGATTCTCGATGTTATCAATGATCTCTCCCTGCGCTTCAACTAAGACCGCCATGTCCATGTAAATCTGAGAAATAGAAGAGTAATCATGTTTGTGACATGTCACTTTCAAAGGTTACTGAGTTTTTATGTTGTTTTGTGCAAGTACCTGGTGTAAGTCAAGAAGCTTTTTCTGTATTTCTTTGACAGCATCATGTCTCTCCTGTATCTCTTCCAAAGTGCTCAGAACCTTGAATTAAATTGCTGAATCAGAACAAGCTCCAAAGTTTCAAACCAACAGATTATTAAGTGAAAGGAACAATGCAATGAACCTGTCCCCGTCCCGATTCTTGAATTGCCTTTTGAAATATTTGCTCGCTGTTTCCGGTTTCTATGAGGTGGTCAATTGTCTAAAAATAGAAATTAAAGCGTATTATAATGGATAAGATTTAAGTTTAAGATTAAGGTTATGATATTAGAATTTAGACTCGCCTCTTCATCTGGTTTGCTGCCCGTAACTGAACAATCATAATAACACAAAACAAAGTTCATCAGAGCAAAAAAAAAAAAAGCGTTCATTTTCTCAAAACATGATCAGTCATTATAAAATGTAAAACACAATTTTAAGACATATTCAACACTTTCAAGTATGGGAGTTTGTAAATTCAAATATTCAAACCTGTAATGACCCTTCTCTCCACAACCTCACGATATTCATCTTGGATTCTTTGTCTGAGGGTCTGAAATATAGTTCACTCATGAGATGAAAGTGACAACCAATTCACCAAGAACAAACACGACATACCTGAAACTCGATAATTATGTCTCTGAACTTTTTGGTCAAAGAACTGCCATTCAAAAGGCCGTTCATACATCAGTTTATTATTGCTCTTATTTAAAGGAAGAAGTTCAATAATAGAAAAGAAATTTAAAAATAGAGATTCTTTCTGAACCTTGTCATGTTTGTCCTTGCTCTGTCAACACCTGTTCCTTTCTCACATCCTGGCTTCTGTCTGTTGGCTAAGTTCTGGAGGAACAAAAGAACATCAATACATAACTTAAGAATAACGCTATTTATTCTTGCAAAAATCTAGGGACAAAGGATTTTACTTCTTTGCTTATGGCTTCTAGTTTTGCTTTGACGCCACGTGCAATCTTTCCCACTTCATCAATGTCTTTCTCCATTCGCTTCTTGATTGCTGAATAATAGCAGTCAAAGTGTTTTTGGAGAAAATGGAACTAAAATTGGAACTCAATAGACAAATATGCTGAGAAACAAAAAGAGGATTTCCAGCAAACAAATATACCAAATGCCCATCAAACTTGGTCAAGCTAACTCAAAGTGGCATGAGTAAAACAAATACGCACTTCAATTCAAGGGTTTCATTTTCAGTTGCAAACTTTTAGACCCATGATTATACCTTTCATAGCTGATGCTTTGGTTACAGACTTCGACTCCTCATTAGCATCCTGTAGAAAATACAAATTTGAGTTTAAAGTTACTTGGCATACTTGCTATTCCTGTTCATTCAGTCACATGCGAAAGAACTTAAAACCTTGAACCCCTTCTTATAAACATGTCAACCGTCAATACAAAGCATTGGATGAGAAATTTACAAACCTTAAGTTTGTTAAGAAGTCCAGGAAGCTTATCCAAATGTTTTTCAACCTCTTGTATCTGAATCACAAAAAAAGAAAAACACACAATAGCATCAAAAACCTAACTAAAGGAACTCCTGATTAGTAGGGAATGAAAAAGATAATAAAAGGTTTAAAATTCAATTCTTCCACAGATTGGTTCCCCACAATTTGCATGATTTTTCATTCAATTATGAGGAAGTCTAATATGCAGAACAATTCAACATGACTACGATAAAAAAACGAGTGACACCTGCTTATTGAAAGCTTCCATTCCAATATCTGTATTGCTCCGTTGAACTTGCCTCCCCATTTCGATATCATCTTCTCTAGACGGCTGGCCTGTGGAATCTCCAACAAAAGAATCCTGGGACATAGTACAATTACAAAAAAAGAAAAAGAAAAAGAAAAGAAAAAAGAGTAGAATTTGTGCTGCAGAATTATGATTTAACTTTAACAAAATAAGAGAGACCCATAGAAATAACAGATTAAGCAATCCTGAACCAAAATTGTCTGACAGATATTATACGGTAAATTGGTGTTTATTGTTCTTGATGTTAACTTAGTTGCATAAAAATGACTTGACATAATAAGGATACCATAGGAGATTCATGCCTGAACCAAAACTGTATAATGTGAGAAAATTGTAATGTAAATTCGTTTCTTGATGTTAACTTTGTTACAAGAAATTAACTTGACATAGTAACGCTTCCATAGGAGAAGTTACAGAACCATAAATTGAGTACCAAACACTTTTAATGATATGGGACCGAAGGTCTATACACTTTATCTATCCTGTGATTGTCACTTGTCAGAAACCCCAGAGGAAAAAAAAAAAAGATAGAGAGACTGTCACAGAGGCTTCAACTTGGTCTAATCACTGAGCCATTGAAGTTAAATTTAGCCTCCATTTTACAACTGGGAATTCCCAAAAAAAGCTAAAAATTAAGATTCTAGCCAGAAATATGATCATCAATCCCCTCAAAAAATTAAAAGAAAAAAAAAATCATCAAACGATTACAGTCATCATCAAAGTTCAAAATTCAAACAACTCTGTTCTTCGTAAAAAGAGTCAAAATATCAAGTCCAAGAAAGGAGATAAAAAAAAAACACCCTATAAAGTACAAACAAAAGACAATTCTTAAATTTGGACTGCTTAAATACTTGATGTTTCTCTAAAACAATCACAAATACATACAAACGATATTGAATTTTGAAAAAAAAAATTAAGAGAAAATTACCGTGAGCAGGTCGTTCATGTTGAAGATATCGAAACACAGAGACGCAGAAAGAGAGTTGAAGACGCCGAAGAATGTTCAACTGAGAGGAAAAATGAGCTTAAAAGCTGGGAAAAAAAAAGGGACGTTTTCAGTTTGTGTTGTTTTTGACTTTCTGTTTATCGAGAAGCAAAACGGTGTAAGGCGTGTTAATAATAATAATAATAATAATACAAACACTGATCTAAAGGCCGAAACGACAGAGAGACAGCTCATGCGCTCACACGTGGGGCGTTACCAACGAATTTCTACAATGTTTATATTCTTCGTTGATTTTTTTTTTTTTTATGCAATAATATTCTTCCTTAGTTTTTTTAATTTCTTTAGAGTCAAAAGATTGTTTTTTCAATGGCTAAATGATTGGTTCTGTTGTTTTTTTAAAGGCTAAATGATTGGTTTTAAATCCTCTAGGATCGTTTTATGATTGATATATGTGTGTGTGTGTGTATATATATATATATATGTTTTTAAATTTTATATCCAATGCTAGCTTTGTGACTCTTTGACATTGGAATTGGCTTTGCCCCATAGTAGAATGTTCAATTGGCAAACATTAAAGAAATAAATGGCAAGTTTATAATTTATTAGGTTTATAATTTATTAGGTAAATAATTTATTTATTAAAATAGATAAATCATTTATGTTATTTATTTTTAATATTTGAAAACATACTATTTATTTTCTTGAGTTTCAAAAAATGTTATTCACTGCAAAATAGTTTTTATTTTTTATTAATAGAAATTGTGGGAGTGAAAAACTTTAATTTAAGCAATCTAGTTTTGGTGAAGTGATATTCAAAATTTTATAGAAGAGGATACTTGAAAAATCCATTCAACAAGAAGCCAATTGGTGCACGTTTATTAATCATGAATTCAATTAATTAAATAACTGATTTTTAATTTTGGTGTTTAACTTTGCACATCATTATTAATGTTCTGCTTGGAAAGACTCTTTAGAAGTTGCTTTTGGCTTATTGAGTCCAAAAGCTTCTAGAAGTGTTTAGATAATATATCAAAAGTATTTTTATTTTCTAGAAATACTTCATGTCAAAGCCACAAAAATATGGTTTTTTAAAAAAGTATTTTTAAAATAGACTTTAAAATTTATATATAATATTTTTTGTAACTTTTAAAAAAAATTTAAACTATCTTGACATGTCAAAACTTTTTTTAAAATATAGTTCAAACACCGATCTAAAAGCTATAGGTTCTGCTTCTCTTCTTCTAATGATTAAAAGTAGAAGATTAAAAATACAAGCAAAAGTTGTGCCAAATAAGAAATTATATCTCACCTCCTATCTAGGGAATTATATTTCTTCCCTAAAAAACTAAGGACTAGCTGACCTATTTAGCAAGGTACCTCCACATAAATTTACTAAATTATTTTATTCTAATTTTTTGTGATCCTTTTGCAGAAGTAAACATTATGACAGAAATTTAGCGCATGCTCGGTTATATTTTTGAAAAGTTTTTTTTTTGTCATTTTCAAAAACACTAAAAATGAAGATGGTTTTAAAAGTATGTTTGGCTAAACTTTTGGTTTTACAAAACAAAAACGTTTTTGAAAACATCCAAAAAAAAAAAAAAAAAGTCCCATATATGCAAACAAAAAAAGAAAAAAGGAAGAAAAGTCTTTTTCTTTGTCCTATAAACCAAGCCAGCCACCCATTCTTCATCGGAGCCCTTTCCTCGCCGGAGCATGCCCTTCACCAGAGCGCCGCCGCCGCCACATCCCACCGGCCCTAACCCCCCTCCAACACCAGCGACTACGGTACCGGCCAGTTCGCGACGGGAGGGAAGCTCGCGCCACTGCTCACAACGGTGGCGCCTTTCTACTCTTGTCGTTTTACACGAAGAATTTTTTTTTAAACTGTTGTCGTAAACTGTTTTCTGTCTGTTTACAGCTACTATCGGTGAAAGGTGATGCTGTATCGCTGTCATCTTCTATTGTTGTATTTTTTGGTGTATTTTGGTGCTTGAATATTGTTGTTTTCTTTGTTTTCGTCGTATGTTCTTTTTATCTTTTCCTATTCCCTTTAATCAGTACTCTGTTGTTTTAAATTTTCGCGTTGTATTGCTGCTTTATTGCCATTTTCCATATAGTATTTTGCCCGGTCGCTTTTTGTTGTCGTTTTAGTCGCATAGTCGTTTTAAATGTTTATCTCTTTCCCAGCCTTCCTAGCTTAATTTTTTCTCTATTTTTGATAATTTTTGCTATTTCTTATTTTATTTTTCGTCATTTTCTCTTCCTATCAGATTTTGTTCCCTCATCGTATGGTTGTTGGCTGTTGCCGTCTTCTTCTTCTGTGTTTTTTCTTTCTGTTACTTTAGTTTCTTGTATGTTTGTTGTCGTATATAGAGTCGTTTTCTCACCATCTTTTCATTAGGATTTCTTGTGTGTTTTGTTGAAATACTGTAGTATTTTTCAGAAGTACCATGATCATTCTTTGTCTTCGCTAGTGGGAATTATTTATTTCACGATGGTTTAAAACCGTTATCAAAAGTTTTCACTACGATTTTTAAATCGTCGTGTAATCCTTTGCCTTAGTTTAAAAAAATAAAGCTTACATGCGATTTTCTACCATCACATCAGATAGGTTTTAGGTTTGATGTTGGAGTGTTTTGGGTGTATATTACAAGATGGTTTCTCAAAAAAACCATTGTGTAAGATATAGTTTATACGACAGTTCTTGTGAAAAACCATCATAAAAGGTAGATATTCTCGTAGAAAATTAGTCAAAATAAAAAATACATCGAATTTCTAATTTTCCACGGACAACTAATCCTGTTTCTTATCCATTAATCCAAGACTATTATTACAAAATCATATATTTACATTCAACATTAAAATTTTGAGGCACTAGGATATGTGCCACGTAAACATCTTATGGATTGATTAATAACACCAACTATTATACTCTTCAAGGATATGCTACAAAAAATATTATGTAGAGGCCATTTTGCCCCTTAGTCTTTTAGGTTTCTTTTCTCAGTTTCTCATCTCTTTTCTTCTTTCTCTTTCTCTTATATGGCATCCGCCTTCTACATTGAAGATGATCGCGATGTTGTGAAGACAATCGAAGAACCTCACAAACAAAGATTGGGAAGTTGATATCAAATCAGCCACCATGCCACCATTGGTTCATCTTCGTTGTAATCGTAGTCATAGGTGGAGAGAAAAACTTCTCAATTTGCAGGCAAAGAGAGTGGGATTTTCTAGTGGATTTCCTCATCGAATCTGACCGTTTTTTGGTAAAGTGCCTCAGGTCTAATATCGTTCGCCTCAGAGATATGAGGGAGACTTTTTCTTCATCACTGGAATCAAAAAGGGCTTTGCAATAGCAATGAATTAGCCAACCCATGCTGTGGCCACCTTGTAGTCGAGATTGTCTTTGGTGCTTAGATATTTGTTGGATGTATTTTTTTTTTTTTGGATTTTGTGATTCTTCATGTCTTTCTTATGATTTTGATGGATTTTTTCTATGATTTTTTATGTACTCCAGTGGTAGTGCCACTACCGACAATGGCGGTAGTATCTAGTGAATACCGATGGGTACCTATCTAGTTCACAATGGATGTTGACCCATATCCTAAGGGTATATTGGTATTTTAAAAATTGAGTGATGTCATGATTGTAACATTTTTTATAAATATTTTTTTATGTGGCATAAGTCAATCCAAGCTTTATTTTTGTAGCATTTCTGTAAAGAGCCCAAATGTTTTTACAACAATTGTCAAATATAAAAAGTTTATCACATATTCAAATATATAAAAATTTCTTCTACTACTTAAAAATGCGTAACCTATTTAAATAGTTAATCAGTGAGTATTTTACTCACAAATCAATTATTTCTTAAGTTTTCATTTGTGCAAATCCTCAAGCTATTATGTTATTTTGATGTTTTTGGTATTATTTTATAGGAAATAATAAATTTAGACTTAGAGGGATTTGTGGCATCATTTTAAAGTGAAAAGAGGCTAAAACAGCACGCTCAGTACACGGGCAAGGTTGTGGATAAGAAGGAGCTCGCACTTTCGTTGTAGTACAGAGAGTACACGTGGTCGCGTCAATTCAGAGTCGGTGGCCACGCGTGCCACTTTTCACCTAGCTCAAGCTTGCGTAACGCGTGCCACTACATGCCCTTGCATCTTGATGGTGAGATTTGCCTCTTTTTAGCAATCCAATAGCCAGAAACCCTAGTGTGGAGAATTGGGGGAAGAAATCCATGAGTGAGAGCTAAAATTCCAAGGAGATAAGAGCTTGAAGTTGAAGATTCTTGGAGGATTTGATGGATTCTTGGAGGATTCAAGACTTGAAGTTCATCTCCATAGAGTTTTTTCTTTCATTCTCTCTACCTAAATCTTGATTGAAATTTATATTTGTATTTGTGTGTTAAACATATTTACTTTTATGGATGTTATGAAGAGATTAGTAATAGATTTGTCATGTTTACTTAGATTTTCTGTTCTAAGGCTTGATATAGTTTGATTTGAGTTATGGTTGGATTATTTTGTTCATTGTTAATGTAATTTCCATTTCAATTTATTTATGTTTCTCTATGCTTAATGCTTATAGTTTATTTGGTCAATAAATTAGTTGATTCAATTTATGAAATTTAATGCTTGGGAGAGATTGACTCATTTATTGTTACTTGGGAAATATAGTCTTTGTTGTTGTTGTTGAGATCGGAAGGGCCAAGAACACCTAGATAAATAATTAGGGGTTGAGTTTAATGAATGTGTAGGTAAACAAGTTAGGTAGGGATATCAATTTGGGTTCTTACTCATACAATCTCATTTGATGCTTGGGAGAGGTAATGAGGTAGACTTAGGGCTCTTGATTAATGAATTAGATAGAATGAAGTTAATAATCATGAAATAGGAAGACTATAGGAAGAATTAAACTAAATTAAGTCCCTAGATACTTTATGACATAGATTATTCATATTGTAAATAATTTCTTTTGTTTATGGTTTATTTGATTAGTTTTATTAGTTAGTTTCATTTAATTTAGTTTGTGGTTTAGAGTCTAATTTCTTAAATAAAATCTTGGTCATTGTAGTTGCGCTTATTCACTAGTTTTTAGACGTCAATACTTATGGGAGACGACAACCTCTAACTCACCAATTTTATACTAAAACTTGGCCCCGTGCGTTTGCAGGTATAGGGTAAGTCCTTATCAATAGTTTACATACTTGATTCTAACATCAAGTAAGTCATCACCTATATAAAATTCCTTTCTTGCAAGCTCGACCATACCATTATTCATAAAATGTATATCCTACATGTAACGTAAAACAAAATAACTACGTTCAATGTTGTTGGATTGTCTTGGACACTTACGGGATTTATAAATCATTTTACCGCCTGGATGATGTGTTATATCGTCTTCTGTTGTAATTTTTCAATCACTGAAGGCCTTAAAGATTTGTCAAAATAAAGAAGAATTAAACACAATAGTTTAACATATATACCAAACCTTGATTTACAACAAAAAATTGCACTTATCGAGTAGTAACTTTCATAAAGTTTTGACGTGGTTTATTTTTAAGAGGATCAAACCAAAAAAATTTGGTCTTCACATTGTTCAACAAGTGCCAACATCTAATGTTCTCCAACATTGTTTAGCACAAAGAATGCTTCCCCTCTTGGTGCTTGCTTTACAATGGCTAAAAGAACCGTGGTGTGCTATCCAACATCATCATCATCCCTACTAAGACTAGCAATTCGGGTCCACGGGTCGGGTTAAGCCCTTATTTAAACAGTCAACACGTCAACCCGAACCCTACCTGTGACCTGACAGGTCAAAAAAAGCCCAACTCGGACATGACTCAACGTGTAGATGAGTTGACCCGACCCGTGCAACCCGCCAATATGCTACTTTGTGTATGTTTGTGTTGATACGACACACTGAGCTGTTAAACACAATAGACTCGCAATACGATAGACACAACAATAAGCCTACAAAATAAACAATAACCCAAAAAACAAAACCATCAAAAAAGTTAACAAAACTTTGTATAAGTTTAACAAAAACAAATATGCTAGAAATTAAAATAATGTCAAGTTGGATAAACAACAAATGTTAGGCTAATTTGATACATTAAAATTAATTTCAGATTGTATGGGTTGCATTAAGGTCACACGAGTTTAATTTGGGTTACACGGTTTGATTAACAATTTTTAGGTAAATTTTCGAGTCAACTTAATTTCGACACGTTTTTGACGGGTTATTTCGGGTTGATTTTATGTTGATTCGGGTTAACCCGAATCCAACCCGTTTTTTGTACGGGTCAAATGGGTTCGACCCAATTCCAACTCGAGGCCTATTTTTCCAACCCTAACCTATATTTTTCGTGTCGGGTTCGTGTCGTGACCCAAATTGCCGGCCCTATCCCTACCCTTTGCAATTCTTGAGATAACCGCTGAAGCTATGAAGCCTAATAGATTATCTATGTTTCCATGTTTACATTGTCTTGCCAAAAAATTGCAATAAAATTAATACACCAACTTATTTTCAATAACAATACAAGTGCACTTGATTAAAGGTGTAAGAGATAATTATACATTTATTACCTGAGATATACCATTATATAACTAACTGTAATTTTATCAAAATTGAGCATAAAATAAGCGTCTTCGTACGTCACATTGATGGGCATGTCTTTGCCAGTGATCGATCTTGGTATCAGGTACTGAATCATCTCTCCGTCCCATAAGATAGCTTATGGGTAGAAAGCTATTGACTTAAATTCTTCTTGAAGTGAGGAGAAGTCAAGTTTAAGTAGTTGCTCATTTGCAACAGGTTGAGAAAGCTTAATAGGTTATTTTTGTACGGGAGGTTGCGATTCTCTAGATTTTGTAACTCCTATCTTTTTTGCATGCTTCCTTCCCTCAACAACTTCAAGTATGCGGCTAGGCACTCAACTCATCATAGGCATTTTAACATCTTCAATTAACTTTGTCGACCATGCAACAAAGCTTCCAATGGCTTTAACCATAGTTGTTGCCTTTATTGTCAGAAAAGGTTGTCATGCTGCTTTGGCTTTAAGGGTAATAATGTTAACACGTAAGTTTTCATCGCCTTATGTTCTTCCGTGGACTGTATCAGTTTGAAGTATAACACCCCCTTATGAATGTTACAAATATCGTTACTTTACCCTTGTTATCATTATTTTTAATATAAACCATTTAAATAAACTAAAGTTTAATAAACATATCCCAGGATCCATAAATGCATTTTTTTTAAACAACTATATTCAAACATTTCAAAACCATATACACACACACACACATGTATATTTTAAATAGTTTATCAATAGCAAATCAATGAAACCATAATTCAAATAAAATTTAAAACCACGTTCAAATCTGTTTGCTGGTTCGGTAGGCCAAACTCTAGACACTGGCAGGCTGAACATGACTAGTAGTCCGAGCTTCAATCATCAGCATGCTATCCGAGGCTCTGCAAAATCAAAGTTTTAAAAACAACTAGATCAGCAGGCCGACATAGGGTAATCGGGAGGCATAATAACATCGGTAGTTCGACCAATAATGATCGGTAGGCCGACCTTTTGAAAATTTAAAAGAAACTTAAAACAAGTCTTAATACAGTATAGTGCGAAAAGTCAACATTTAAATAAATAAAACCATGGTTCAGAAATTTAAAAATTCTTTTCTTGGCGTTCGTCCGTTATCCAAGCCATCATTCCTAGCACACACGTCCGTTATTCTCCTCTACCTATTTCATCACTTTTTTACCTTTGTCTGCAACATGATATGAAACTAAATAAACAAAAGTTCAGTAAGTATACTTTTCTATCTCACAACATAAAACATTTCATGAAAATCATCATGTAACATCATATTCATAATCATTGTCAACATAGTAGTGCACTTGGCACAAATTCATATAGAACATATCTTCCATTAAAATTTTGATATTAAAATTCATTCATTTTATCTTTAGGGGCCCAAGTGTTGCATCATTAATATCATCATAGGTGCGTCGTCATAAAAAGAGAGGGGTAGCTAATCCCAAACTAAACATGACAAGTTCAACTTTTGGACAACATCATAAACATAACATTGAGTGTGCAACACTTAATTAGGTGATGCATATATACATATATACTTTTAAATTTTGACATACCTCATCTTCAAAACATGCATTAAATCTTCTTGTAGCATCAAGAAAGAAAAACTTTCATGATAAAACACTATGTAAAAAAGTCATAGAAACTATCATAAAACATACTTTAAAACTTTTCATAAATTTCATCATGTTGCAAGTGAGAATGTACTTATTTGATTAGCTTGCTTACTAAGCTATAATTTAGATGACGTTGTCGTGGTCTCAATGTACTCACCTCTTGGAGTGTTCATGTCATTCATTCATATATACATAAAATTAATATTCATCTTCACGAAATCATCCAATACCATAATACATCATTCATACTTTCATCTCTAGAAATACTAATATAAAAATAGATTTTAACAACTTTTAAAACATTCAAGCAAAGCTGCAACAGTAAAACTTGCCTGACCATTAAGGAATCACAACTCAATGTTCACAATTAACATACAATTTAAGCATGAAACTTTACAGGGACAAAGTTAACATATAAATATATTACCTTAATTTTTCTTTAACCATAAAAATTTCATTTGATAATTAAAATAAGTCACACATTTCACAACATGAAATCTGCCAGCAAAGACAAAACAGTGAGCAGCCCTAATTCAAGTCTATAAAACAAATTTTCTATGCCATAAAATAATTTAATAAAAATATTACATATACTAGACACATAAAACTACAACATATCTAAAATTTAGCTTCTAATAAATTCGAAACAATTCAAAACATGCATTAGAACTTAGAAATAAAATTAATTTTAAACACATAAGGCAATGAACACCATATGATCATCATTCTAAAATAACTATAATATAATTACAAGACCCTAAAATTTAAAATTTTTATTATGACAATCTATAAATTCCAAATTATAACCTAGCATATACATAAATATTTCTGTAAAATTTCATATAAATCATAATTTGTTTGCCCCTTGAACATAGACTATGTTTATGTAACATTTTATTGATCATTGATAATTTGTTTATGAGTGGTAGAGAATGAAAATTCAATATCTTAGCATAGAAAATTTCAAATGATGTGAAACTTTGAGGAGCATTATCTAACACATATATAAACATCATACTAAAATTTCATAGAAAAAGAAAATTTGTAGATAAAGTTATGGGAGACGAAATTAAGGAGAAAATACAATTACATAAATATATATACCTAGAATGAATTCTTACCTCGATATGATCCTTCTCTAATTTTTCTTGAATTCGCCTAAGAGAAGACTCAATATTTCACTCAAATCTTTGCAGCAAATTAAGGGAAAGAAGAAGAAGAAGAAGAAGAAGAAGAAGAAGAAGAAGAAGAAGAAGAGAACGTGAGAGAAGGAAGGGATAAAGAGAGTTTTAGAGAAAGAGCAATATACATGAAGAAAGGGAACGTATGAAAAGAAATAACCTTCTCTACATTTGAAGTAGATTTTCTTTAAAAAAAATGGGGTATACTCGTGTATGATGGAGAGGACTAAGGGAAAGTCAATGATTTAAAAAAGGGAAACAAATCAATATCATCTTATCTAATCATATAATTCACTTGCCAAATTTTACATTGTCAAAATAGGAAACCTTATCATGAAATATAGCTCACCATGCATGCCAACTTTACCACACACACATATTAGTATCATTAAAAAAGTACTCTTTTAGCAGTAGTGCATGTAGACATTATAAATGACATGAATATTTAAAGCACATCAATTCCACGTGATCGTCACTTGTCATAATTCTCAAAATAAATGGTCGACAATATTATTTCATAAAGCAAATACTTAACACTGTTAACTATCTAACATTAATCGTTTCATGAAAAAATGGCGGTGTTGCATGAAGACTCTATCCATACCTTTCCAATCGCAGCGAACAAATGCCTATCATTAATTGGATCATCGAGAAAGATTTTGCATTATTTATGTTCTTTGGACTCTCCATCTCGAGATGGCACAGGAGCTTGTTACTTGTGAGCGGGTACCTAGCCTTGAAGCTTTGCAATGTTCAACTCTCACATCCTTTGGTCTAATACCTCATTGTGAAAGTATTGTGTACGTGATGCCTTGCAACCCTCCAAGTTCTTGTTTCAAACCCACTACTTTGGTTTCTAGTCTCAAAGTTGGCTGCATGCGAAAGTTTTGAGGCTTTGAGGCTTTTCAACCACCCTTTCTATCTATGAAATTATTACAACTAACAATCACAATTACAATTAGTATATTTTTCTAATTTGTTTTCTATAATAAATTTGGGCTTTACATTAATGATTGATGGTTTTATAAAATTTTGTATGTTAAATTTTAAATATTTTTAAAAGAAATTGCATCAAATAGCATTGTTTCAATCCTTAATATAAATAAATAGTACACTTTTCAAAATGTTTAAGTGCATAACATTTATAGAATCACTTACTCTTTTTAAATACTTGAATTTTTAATTTTACCACATTTTTCTTCTTCTTCTTCTTCTTCTTGCTTCTTTTTCTTTTCATTTTTTTTCGTTCTCTCTACTGCTACACGTTTCTCTCTACATCATTCTTTACAAAAATTAATTTCGTTTTGATTTAAGTGGACTATTAATTAAACGCTATTATATTTTAATCTATTTATTTTTATTTCTTATTAATGATGCCCAAATTCCTTAGAGATTTAAGAAATTTTGATGAAAGGTCATGCCCAATCCAATCATCCTATTGGCATTAGATTGGATTGGATTAGATGGTAGCAGAATATAGGATTAGATTGGTTGGATTTCAATGAAATTTTATTGAATTGAATCAAATAATGGATGACAAAAGAAAGTTGGTTTCGATCCATGGAGTTAAATTACTACCAAGTAAATAGTATCATCCTCTATAACCAATTCCCAAATCAAGCCAAATTCTTGGAAATAAATAACTAAAAAAAAAGTAACATAAATGTATTTTAATTCAAGTTTTCAACATGTGGAGATTCAGATAACCTTAGAATCTGAATCGATGGCTAAGACGAGACGAGGAGAAATAGCGGAATAAAGTGTCAAAAAGTTTGAACATCAAAATTCCCAGAAAACAGAAGGAAACAGAAGAGGAAATACGGAAGAGTAGGAGGAAGCATAGGTGAAACCGAAGAGGCAAAAAGGAGAATTAGAGACGAATCAAAGTTATTTATTTATTTATTTATTTATTTTTGCTTAAGTACCAGTGGAACTCACTTTTTTCTATTTGCTATAGCTGTATCAAAAAGCTCAAAGACTAGACACTTGTATTGTTCATGGTTCATTTGCAATTTAAAAAATTTTAAAAGTAAAAAATAACCTTGCTTGGACTACAAATTTGGTACTTAAAGACATATATGCCCTTGCTTCAAGAGCAAAAGGCATATGTATTCTTATTTGAAGAACAAAAATGAAGAAGCTTTTTTGCCTCTTCCATGATATTTACTAGGGTGAAGCACGTTATCGCAGGCGTACCTGTAGGGATTTATTAATTTTGATGATTAAGTAATCTTAATTATTATGAAGAGTTTATAATAAATTATAAATATTTAGCTCGTTGATTCATGTTATATAAAAATATTGATAGTTAAACTAATTGCATCATTTTAAATTATAAATTTATAAGAAAAATTGCATCAAATAACACAACTATAGGCCCTGTTTGTTTTCGTTCTTAGAATTTTTAAAAATATTGTTGCATGTTTTTTGAGGCAAAAATTTTACAAATACTCTTAGCACAATTCCTAAAAAATTCTCATTTTTTAAAACAAAAACATTTTCACCTAACTATAATTTTTAATGTAAGAAAATAATACACATTTAAAAATATTTAAGCATATAGTTCAAACTATTGTAAAATTTCAAAATTACCGTCCTCTTCTTCAACTCTCACAAAAAATCCTAACACACTTTCTCTCTTCTCTCTCCCCCTTTTTTCTTTCCAGCTTCGACGACAACTTCGGTGACCTCTCTTGCTATTACTCTATCGACCTCTCCCACCGTCACTCCAGCAACCTTGACAACTCCGATGACGAATCCAACGCAAAACTCTCCTTCATGATCGACCTTTCCTTCGGCAACATGTGCTCATAAAATGGGTGCCTAGGTTGAGAACAGTGCTCATTTTTACTCCACTATCACCCAACCTTGCCTCCACTAGAGCAACACTGACAGAGCACTTGTCGCCGCCCAACCTTGCTGCGAATTGCTGACATGGTGAGGAGCCAAGTGCAGTAGCAAAGCGAGTTTTTGTCGTCGAGATCGCGAGCTTCAATAGCCAAGAATCGCAAAGCTGCAGTCATTGGGAAATGGCGGTGTCGTCTGCATTTGCTCCTTGTGCGTCTCCAGCTATGATGCCTACAATGGGTGCTACTCCGGCAACGACGCGTGCTCCTCCTATGACTCCGGTGTTTGCTCCAGTGACAAAGCGTACTCCTTTCTAACTCTGGGGTTTGCTCCAACGACGATTGTGGAGTGCAAGAATGGATGGGGAAGACATGGGTAGATTAGGAATTTTTAGATAAAAATTATGTTACTAATTATTTTTCCCTAAAATGTGTGCTATTAATTTTAATTCTCTCTCTTGAATGGGCTATATCCTTCTTTCTTCCTATTTATAATTGCTAGAGCCTCTTCAATTTTCAATATATCTTTAGGTTATAATATTTTAAAATTTTAAAACATTTTGTATATATGTAGTATGCCATCGACTGATTTTAAATAAACTGTAATAGAAAAATGAAAAAAAAATTTCTAATGACTTTAAAATACAGGTTTTGTCGTCCTATCAGAATAGATGTTATTCTAATTGGTTTGTCAAACGGAAGCGTGTTGATTGAATTAAATAGAAATCTATAAGAGTTATACAAGGTAGACGTAGAAAATAAGAAAAAAGCTCAAAAGATAAAATTATTAATTTCCAAAAAAATAAAAAACAACTGAAAGAAAACAAGGTTAAAAAAAAAAAAAAAGTAAAAGCAAATTCTCCATTCTCCAATCTCCAATCTCTTAAACCGTGTATTACTTCCAACAAAAAAGACAATTGGTGTTGTTAGCAAGGCATTTGCATGGGCCAGAAAAATATATAAACAAAGCCCAACCTCATGCATTTCAATAGCTCTTCCTTTTATAAAAGCTACATAAGCTATTTGAAAAAACGATTAAAACCAACTGTTTTGATTTAAGAACTATAATATATAAGAGTTTTACATTAAAGCTTTTTATCAAAACGTATAAGAGCTTTACACTGTTTATAATTATAACTTACGATTAGAACTGTTTTTCCAAGACAGATTTATAGTTTCAACTTTTGTCCCTAATTGAAGTAGAAAAAGTGTTAAAGAAACAGTTGTATTTTAACCTTCAATTAAACTAAATCTTATGAAAAGTCCAACACGCCTTAGTTGAACAAAAAAAAAAAAAAAAAAAGAGGTGTTCCCTCTTCTATAATAGACTAGTTCGAGAGAGATGTGCCTCAGGTACGGCCCTTAGAGAGGGAAACATTTCATTTTTTATTTTTTTTATTTTGAAAGAAGTTCATACAAAGCTATTTGATTTGATCCATATATAAATTAAAAATAAATTATAATCTTCATAAAGGAATCTATTATGCATATTTCAAACGAATATAATAAATTTGAGAATAAGTTTCAAATTAAAAAATTAAAATTTAACTTCTTGATATAAAGAGTTCTCTATGATGTTTTGTCAATATGCTTAGGTTGTCATACTTTTGTACATATAGTAATTGTTTGTTATTAAAATTAATAAATTTGTGGATAACTAAATTTTGGATAAGAAAAAAATGGGAAGATGTATATATGATTAAGAAGTGAAATGAGAGTAAAAAAGCAGGAAAAAAATATATATGTGAAATGAAAATGAAGGTGAGAATAGATTAAGCTTAAAGAGTACCTAGTGGAGAAAACAAAGGTACGATGAAAAGGGTCCAACACATCCCAAGACACAAAAAGTTGCAACAAAATAATCAATCCCCCTTCATACTTTCAATATTTCATTATAGGTTCTTACTTTCAATATTTCATTATAGGTTCTTGAAAAGAAAAAGATTACAAACTAAGCCCTCAAAGAAAGGGACGCACTCATCCACTAACCAAACACTACACTACAACAGTTACACCCGCATAAAACTTTCATATGTTAACATATTTGTAGGAACAAACTAAAGTACTAAACAATCTAACCAATTATTTGACTAATTTATATTGAAATTTGATATTAAAAATAAATACAAAAATATATTTAGAGGATCTTATCATTATGACGATAAATAAACTTGATTTTTTTACTAGAGTTTACCTGTCTTTTCTTTAACACCATTTTTTTGCTTTTTGGTTTCTGAATATTATCTTCATTCACCAATGATCCAAAATCAACAAATTAAGACAAAGTAATGATTATTCTGTTCCTTTTTTTTTTTTTTTTTCACAAGTGTCACAGATACGTATTCTTAAATAACTAATTTGTTTCCAAAAGAGCATAAAGCAAAATGTTACGCTAGATTGTACGGACCTCTAAATCGGATCTTCAACTATATAAAACATTAGTCTTCAAACTGTTTACTTCAAAAAACAAAAAAACAAAAAATAAAAAAAACACTACTGCCAAGAAATAATAGTAAAATATGATTGAAATGCTCTACTATTTGTTACTAGTTCAAATACCAACTCCACGTAATTATTTTATTAAAATGTATATTATTTTCTAATTTATAAAAGAGTTTCTGTTTTTGTAACTCCCTCATCATAAATTCTAATCAATAATTAACATCTCAAACCATTCAGCCCTTATATGGAAACTAAATCCCATAGAGATAAGGACACCAGAAGACAGTCAAACTAATCACCACCCTATATATATATATCCAGGCATGTATCTCTTAGCTCCAGCACATAATTGCACCAGAATCCCTTCATTATAGTAAAAGTCTTCTTGTTGTAATATTCTGTCTCTTTAGTTTCAATTTAGCCTTAAATTTCAAAACACTTTTTCTAAAACATGTTGTCTGGGAAAATTTCTTCTTCCAAATGCCTCAAAATCTGCTGTGGAATAACAGCAATTTTCTTGATCATTTTGGCAGCGGTCCTCACAGCGTTGTGGTTCACAATCCTTAGACCAAAAGATCCAGAAGTCACAGCCCACCCCATTGGCCTAGAAATGATTAATCCCTTTTCTATGTTGTCCGGCAAAAATGTCCCATTAAACATGTCCATAATAATCGACAATCGCAAAAACGTTGGCAGCTTCGCGTTCGAGGACGCCACGTCGCAAGTGGATTACCGCGGCGACGTCGTGTCTGAGGTTCCGATGAGGCAAAATGTTGTCCCCGCCCGCGGCGCTCTTAACATAACGACTTCCGCCGATCTCATGGTGGGGAGGATGATAAAGAATCCGGTTTTCATGAAAGATGTTGCTGCGGGAAGCTTGAACATGACCTCAATGGCTCTTCTTCGTGGCAAAGTGAATTTGTTCAACCTTGTGAAGCGGCCTGCCACGTCTATTACCACTTGCGAATTCTCCTTTTCAATACGTTCTAGGATTGTGCAGTCTACCTGCAAGTGCCATCTCAAGATATAGTTTACGCGGCCTTATACATTATTAAGGAATTATATATGTTGTAAAATCCTATTTCTTTTCCACTTTTTTTTTTTTAATGTCTTCAAGTCATAATTCATGAGGAACCCATGTTGGCTTCCTTGTTGTGACAATTGAATGAGTCCGAGTTTTGGACATGTATCCCCTGAAAAAAAAAGGTTGGTCTTGTAATTAAGTTACATTTCTGTTGTGAGGGAGTTATTTGTATCATAAGGGATATTTTACTTTTGTCGTCAAGCCATAAAAAAAATTTTATTTCTGAGGCGGGCATATGGGGCAGGGCTTATTTCATGAAGCCTTCAAATTATGTACCCTAATACCATAATTTTCTTCATATATAATATTAACAATATGATGACATCACATTGCTCATAATTTTATAAATGCTTTTAAATTATTGATTTTAAGTCTATTTCTCTAATAAACTATAAATTTTGTGTTAACTTGCATCCAAAATTTTTTTTAAAAAAAGCTAACACAAAATCTATAGTTCAAGAACATTTATGAAACTACATTACTTCATGAGTGTGTTGAGCAATTATATTTAAATCGAGGGAAATAAACCTTTAGAATTACATGTTAAACTAGGGCACATAGTTTGAAGGACATTTATGAGATTAATTCAAGCATGTAAGTTAGTGTAAAATTTTGAACGAATAATAAAAATCTGAAAAATAATTAAAGCTTTAAGATACTAGCTTGTTTGTATTGTGAGTTCAAATTACAATCGAAATGTTTTTGTTATAATGTTAATTTTGTTTGTATACATATATATGTGTTTATGTGTAGACTAGTTTTCAATGGTTACGTTTTTAATAGTTACAATTCTAATAAAGGTATATTTTAACAACAATTGATGACGTTGTGTAATAAAAATTAAACCTCATTAACTATCATAATTTTTTGAATTAACCATCCACTTCATTATAGTAGTTAAATTTATATCAAATAATTAATAATAAAAGTATCAATTGAAAACATACCTATATATATGTTTCAGGAAAACTTTTTATTTTCATCCATTGCATATCATTATCTTGTGCTTATTATTTTAATTTATATTTATAATCGGAGTCAATTCTTGACCTTACAATATATAATTTTGAGGGAGCTTACAATATTAACTCTCAATAATTCAAAGTTATATTTTGCTTGATTGAGTTCCAATTGTTATTATGATTAGATCGTATGAATTTTAGACTTGAATTTACATGACCATATATTGTTTTTTATTTTTTTATTTTGTCAGAATTGCGATAATTGAATAAAAGCAGTTCTGTGAGCTTTTACGATAGAGTTCTATATTACGCCAATATTTTCCTTTTATTTTTAATTTTGTCTTCAAGTCATAAATAATTCATGACTCCCTATTGGCTCTCTATATGTGTTGTGATAGCGATAATTAAATAATTAGAACAATGATAATGTAAACAATATTGGTTCGGTTCCGTACACATGTACGTTGTTTATAACGCGATCAATTAAGTGATTAAATTGACATCCACTTAGCCTCGAGATGATTCAAATGCTAATTTTGTCCGTGAATGTATCCATTTTGCTACCGAGTTAAAGAAACAAATACAAGATAAGCTCGACCAAAAAAAAAAAAAAAAACTAATTAACAAAAAGATAAGTTAATTCTTTAATTCCACGTTACCACACAAACTAACCATTATATGTGTGTGTGTGTGTGTGTGTGTGTGTGTATTCCAGAAAGAATAACACGATTTTTCCTCTAAATTAATTTAACAAACTAACCATGAATTAACAAAAAGATTAGTTAATTAAATTTAACAAGCACAGCACGAGTTTTCCTTCAAATTAATTTTGTAAAATAATTTAGTTTTTCTAAAAAAAACAAGAAAACGAATCAGATTAAGACATCATTCTTCTCATCAATACTTCTCATCGATACGTTCACTAATTTTGCTCGTGATAAGCTACATTTCGCTATTGCTTCTGTGCATGTTTCGGTGTAATAAAATGATAGGAAGTACCAAGCTTTGGGAAGATTTGTCTTCTAGGAGTTTTAACTTAGCCTCCAATCGGACGGGAAGTTTCATGCTGAGGTTTTTTGCACTAGTGAAATCTCCAATTTTATTTCCTCTCAAAGAAAAAAAAAATCTCCTATTTTATTGTGTCTGGAAATCTAGATGCGTGACCAAAATTAAGTTATGGATAATTTTGTTCTGTTTCCGCTAGAAAATGGAAAAGGATTATTACACGTGTAAATTACTAGTATCAGATCAGTCTTTTAAGGAGTCAAGAATTTTCATGTAAAAATATGTAGCAATCAATATCAGAAAACTTTATAAATGTTATCTTTTGAACTTGCATTTTATAAATGCCATACAGATGTAAGTGTAACACAACTCAAACTTATAATATGAATATTTGTACGGTATAATTTTTTTTCCCTTTTAAGTGTAGCATGAATGAACATATATTTTAAAAATGTGGCAAAAAGTGGACCTTTACATTCGAAGCAATTTTTAGGCCCAATGCCACGGAAAATAATTGGGGATCATTTTTTGCTTAAAGGACAAATACTATCTAACTTTTCCTTACAACTATAAAATAAAAATAGTTGTGTTTACGTTTTTGCCCTTAAGAATTACTAGGGTTTACTTCATTTTTTTTTTTTCCTCTCTTCCCACGGATGGCCTCTCTCTATCCCCCTTCCCATGTTGCTCTCTTCTCCACCAAAGAACGGCTGCGTCGCTCTCTTCAGTGCAATCTTCTCCACCTCATTTCTATTCTCACTGATGGACTCTCTCTCTTTTTCTCTTCCTACACTGCACTTTTCTCCACCGAACAATGACCGCTCTCTTCTGCAACTAGATCGACGCTCTCTCCGTCGTGATCTCCCTCTTTTCCGTGCAATCTCTTGCAAATCCACCCATCCCAGACAGCCAACCATCGTGAAGCTCCTCTATTGCACCCGAACAACCATCATAGCAGCACTACTACAAAGAAACTTCACCATGTGTGTGGAGATCTTGATCTTTAAAGGCCAGATCAATGATTTTCTAATCTTTTTTAGTATTTGTTTTCTGAGTTCGGCCAAGTGTTTAGGATTTTTTTTTTATTTGGATTGTAGGTTCGATTTTTTTTTTTTTTAAATAAAATCTTGGGCTGTTGTTAATCAGAATATTTTTGTAAATTTTTTTTTCAAGCATTTTTGTTTTCTACCACTATCGAAAACAATGGTTCTCGGTCAGTAACCATGGCGGTATCATGACAGATATAGGATTCCGGCGAGTAACCGTGACAATATTCACTGCAGATGCTGGATACCAGCCGGTAACCGTTAGGATACCACATATTGGCTAGTACCTGGGGTATATTTAGAAAAAAATTATAATATGATAATACGGTCATGTGCAAATTTTTTTTGAGGATAGTGTTGAATCTGCCCTACATTCTTGGGGGACTTGCTATGGTCCAAGTAATACAAAATCTTGGGCTCAGTACACACTAGGTCTATGTGAAAAGCTAAAGATGGTAGATCAAGTAAGGCTGGAAGAGAAAACTAAGGGTCGTCAAAGCTGATTGCCCTCTTCTTGTCGGTATGAATTAGTTTGTGTTTAAGATTATACGCAAATATTCATAAGTTTAATTTAGAAAATATATTCTATTTTGGAATTTCTCAATTATGTACAAAGATGTTTTAAATGTGTATTAAATTGACAACCTAGATTGGTCAATACAGAATTTTGATGGGTCGTAATAACAGAATGTCCTTGAACAAGAAAAAGGAAAAAAAATAAAAAATACAAAATTAGAAAAAAAGAAAGAAAACCGCCACCATATCTAGCTCTTGATATCGGTTGGTTCCTAACTTTTTTAAAAAGTTACAATTTGGTCCCTAAATTTTTTTTATTTAATTGTATCTAACCTTTTATAAAAGGTGCAATTTAGTCCCAATTGTTTGATTTTTGATGGAAAAAATTTTTAAAAATTTATTTTTAAACAAACTTACTAAGTTACTCTTTAAATAATAATATTAAAATTACAAATCAGAAAAAAAAATCAGAAATTGCTTTTAAAAAATCAGAAAATAAACCAACTAAATAAAAAAAGATATTCGGCCCAAACCATCGCCCCCTCCCACATCTGTGACCCTCCTCCATGCCCAACCCCATCGTGGCCATCCTCCTCACCTCCATCGTGGACGCCACCTTCAAGTGAAGACGAAGAAGAGCCCAGGCGATCTTACCCCCTTCACGAGCCGTCCAACACAGTCAAAGACAAAGACATGAGAAAAAGCACCGTCACTGTTGAGCCCACCCCTTCATGAGCCGTTCAAGCCTAGGCGATCTCTACCGTCACCATGTGAGCTAGTCGTTGATCTCCGTTGATGGAAGTGGGTGTTGTCGTGCCCTGATTGAGACGAGAGAGATAGAGCTGTAATGGATGTAGGTTGGCAATGGGCAAGTGGTGGTGGTGGTGGTGGTGGTTGGGGGGGGGGGGGGGGGGG